>VKOC01025556.1:0-21867 GCA_009364415.1 Spea multiplicata
TTCCTGTCACTCAAGACCTTCGGTCCAAGATTACGGGGAAAAGCTGTGAGAATCCACTCCGACAATGCCACCACGGTCTCTTATATAAACAGGCAGGGTGGCACCCGCATTCCAATTCTCCAGAACCTGTCAGACGAGCTCATGCTCTGGGCCCAGGGAAATCTACAGGATTTAGCGGCTACTCACATCAGGGGTATAGACAACGGCCTGGCGGACGACCTCAGCAGAGCTCGGTGCTCCCAAGCCAACTGGTCCTTGAACAAGGGCATCTTCTCTCTCCTGGTTCAAAAGTTCGGCCTGCCAGATATAGACCTGATGGCGACCAGACAGAACAAGAAAGTGCCGATTTTTGCTTCCCTTTACAGGCAGGACAATCCTCCCCTGCTAGACGGTATGTCGGTGGTTTGGTCTTTCAAGATGGCTTATGTGTTTCCTCCAGTAGCCATGATTCCTCGGATCCTCCAAAAAATTCGAGTAGACGAAGCCAGAGTATTGGCCGTTCTCCCTTATTGGCCGAATCGGAGTTGGTTTTCGGAGCTGCTCAACCTGGCGATTGCAGTATGGGAACTACCGGTATCCTCCCATCTTCTGGAAAACAGGAACCTCTCCAGGGATGTTCTTCTGCGATTCAGGTTGACGGCCTGGCTGCTGCAAGGATGATTCTCCGGGGCAGAGGCATTTCCAATTCTATGACGGAGGTTCTCCTAAATTCAGTAAGAGGATCTACATCTGCTATCTATCTTCGAGTCTGGAAGAGATTTCTTCACTGGTGCGTCTCAAGAAATTTGAATTTCTCCTCTCCATCCACTACTTCCGTTCTGGACTTTTTGCAGGAAGGGTGCTCGGCGGGTCTCACTGTCTCGACCCTTAAAGGACAGGTTTCAGCCCTGAGTCATTTTCTTCTGTCTGAATTGGCTTCTCAGCTTCTCGTCAGGAGGTTCTTTAAGGCAGTCACAATTCAACGGCCACCCAGACGTTCACATTTTCCTTCCTGGGATTTGTCAGTGGTCCTTCAAGCACTCTGCTCCGCACCGTTCGAACCTTCAGACGAGGTGTCTCTCAAGTTTTTGTCTATCAAGACAGCTTTTTTGGTTGCCATTACCTCGGCAAGGAGGATTAGTGAGATTCAAGCTCTTTCCGCGGCTCCGGAATTTACTATTTTCCACCAAGATAAAGTTGTTCTATACGTTAAACCTTCCTTTTTGCCTAAAGTCATCTCTGACTTTAATGTCAATCAGCCATTGATTCTGCCTTCCTTCTTCCCGTCTCCTGCTACTGCGGAAGAAACGCTCTGGCACACTCTAGACGTCCGCAGAGCTCTTCGTATTTATTTAGACCGCTCTGCCCCTTTCCGCTCTACGGATCAATTATTCGTCAATTATTTTGGTAAATCCGCAGGCCAGGCATCCTCCAAGCGCACGATATCCCGATGGCTCTCAGACGCTATTCGCTTAGCCTACGCTCTCAGCGGTCGGACTCTGTCTTCTCATGTTACTGCCCACTCCACTAGAGCTATGGCTACGTCCTGGGCTGAAAGATCTTCTGCATCCCCGGAGGAAATATGCAAAGCAGCCACTTGGTCTTCCTTTCACACGTTTATCAAGCATTACCGGCTAGACATCTTCTCCTCCTCCGATGCTGATTTCGGGCGTAAGGTGCTCCAGGCGGTTTCCTCATGATTATATTCCCCACCCAGAGGGGGCATCTTGCTATATCCCCGTGGTACTGACACTATATGACAGGAAAAAGAGTAATTTTTACTTACTGTAAATTCCTTTTTCCTTAGTATAGTGTCAGTACATGTTTCCCTCCCTGTACGTTTTGTATTAAATAATTTTTGCAAGTTATCTTGTGTTTCTTGGTATTTTCTGGAGGTACTGGGGCTGCCGGGGCTCTTATAGTGGGGAGTAGGAGGGGTTAAGGGGGATCTTAACCTCTTCGTTTCTAGGTCCTTGTCCCTAGGAAGAGCGACACCCCGTGGTACTGACACTATACTAAGGAAAAAGGAATTTACAGTAAGTAAAAATTACTCTTTTTCTGTTCCTGATATAACGGTTACCAATATTTTTGTTGTCTCGTACAGCTGATGAGCTACATAATTGCACAGTATATTTGAAACAGTTGTGCTACATGCTGGCTGAGGACCATGGGAGTCAATCTGCAGCCATCTAAGCCGCAGATGTTGCCCAAGCAGGCTTAGCGGCTTTTATCTGAGTCAGTAATAGCATATGATTAATAAGCATGGTAGTACCTTGGATGAGGTTCCGGTAATGGAAACGCTCAGTTGTTCAGTGCTGTGTAAATTGCAGGCTTTCTGCTATAGCCCTAGTTTGGCTTTTACATCTATATCTATAAACAGGATCCACGTCTGCCGTCGGATACCAAACTGCACGTGCTTGTGGCTTCATATCCATTCCAAAGTGACATTGAAGGAAACACAATTGTATTGCTCTAGAGGGGCTGTAACCACTAATTCCTCTTGGTATCATTAGTACACCTGTCATAAGGAAACCGCATATTCCCACTCGTAAAATTGTTCTGTATAGAGAAAATATACGAGTGGTTGCTCAGCAACAACAATAAAAACCTAATCTGTCATTCTCATTATATTTGTGTAACGAAGCCCGTAATGTTTCCACCCTAAAACATTTGTATCGTAATCCCATACAGTTTCATGCTGTCAAGAGACCTTCAAACCGGTCTGCACAATAAAAAGATGGTACAGGACATAGCAGTGCTAGCCAGCGGGTGAGACTACAATTCCCATCATGCCAGGATCATAGGATATGTTATATAACTCAATGTTATAGCTGTATGTAAATGTATAACATGTTGAATCCGGTAGTGATCACTTGCACCATTCTAGAATGTCATGTTCTGATGAGATACATGGAACTATACCCACATGCTTGCGCAATGCCTTCAATCGGAGCATTGATCGGTGTGGATGCCTTCTTCTGGAACGGTTGCCTTCTTCTGGAACGGTTGCCTCTGCTAGGTAGTAGTACCCGTGATCTGCACGTGTCCTCATATTTGTGCCAAAGTCACTTAAGCATGGGCCAGTGTCTCACTGTTGTAGCGTTGCCCAGATTGAAAGGTTATTTGTCGTTCTTTCAATGCTTCAAAGCTGCGTGCAACCGACCTAATGGCCTCGCTGGAGAAACGCTGCTCTACAGCAGCGTCCATAGAGTGAAAAGGGTCTGCTAACAAATGCTTTAGGAGTTTGTTTTATTAACATGAAAGAAAGCCTTTATCTTATCTTTTCAATTCTAGATCCTTGCACTTTCCCTCTTGTAACAGTTTACTTCTTACTATAAAGTGCCTTTTTACCATAAGAAATAGAAAGCAATTTTAGAACTCTCTCTTTATGCGGGATCTAAGCATAAAAAATCGAGTCACTTGAGAGGTCATTAGTATGTACCGCAAGGGCCTCGCTTATCCATTCTGTGCCCTGCTGTGGACGCTGTTCAAAGAGGCACCGGCGGTTAGTTTTTATTTCCATATATAACAGACAAAAGGGGAACAGCAACAATATTAAATTTACATCTTCTAACAACATGTCTATTCCCTCTAGCGTGAGTGTTCTATGGTGAAATCCATACCCCTGGTATATGCCCTCCGTATACAGCACAGCCTGCAGTGTTAACTTGTAGCAGATATTATTTTTTTATTGTAAAGAGATTTACTTTAAAACCCAAGCTACACATTAAGAATACTTGGATTGTTTGTTCTGAAGACCTAGCCAGTATATTCTTTAAATCGTTCTGTGCGTTAGGTCGAGAACTGTACTGTGTCGGATGGGGTCTTTTAAATATTTACATATTATCAGTAATTCATGTACGGTATTTTCATTCCTGGTTTTTGTGCTTGCAGGTGGAGGAAATTGTTGAAACCGGAACCTTTGCTCCAGAAGATGTCCACATTCCCAGCATCTACGTGGACAGAATTATTAAAGGTGAACACTATGAGAAGAAAATAGAGGTATGATCTTTATAAATGTATTTTTTTTATAAAAAAATTGATACATTTGATAAAATGTATAATATAAATATTGCTTTCTTTTTCTTTGTGTTGGCTTCATTTAGAAATGGTAAACCTACAAACCAGATACTTAAATCTGTATTTTTAGTGTTATAACGTAACACAATAAGAGTAATTTAGCTTGAAAGATCCATCAAGTTCAAGGTTGTTGCTAAAATGTACAATTTATTAGACAAAACAAGGCAAGTGCTAGGATTAGCTAAAGCTACAGCTTTAGTTGACTGATGATCCTACTTGGGAATTGTCTGTGTCTGACTCGGAGTCTCTGGGTGAGGTCCTGCTTGCTTGGGTCTCCGTGTCAGGTTCTTCTTTCTCAGGACAGGGGAGTAGTATTTGGTCACACCCCGCCACTTAAGACTGTCGGGGACTAGCTCCACCTCCATGTATTGCTAGCCCCGCCCCCACAAAGCCACTCCTTCAAAAGAGGAAAAACTGCAGGTACCCTACCGTGGGAACTTCCAAAGCATACTGATACTAGTCCCTGTTGGCTATGAAGTGCCAAACAGGCAAACGTCTGCAGTAAATGCCACTGCTAATGAAGCAGCAAGGTGAAAATGAAACTACTTATAAAAACTGATTGCAGAATGTGAGCAGTGTGAAACATACTAGCCAATTTTTGATTGCAAGCTCTTGTGGGCAGGGCACCCATCTCATTGGATTTTGTGTATTGCTTCCCTGCATGTCATTGTAACTTCATTAAAATGACATCTTAATGAAATGAGTTGACGTTTTATAAATAAATGGCCTTTACACAGTGTATTTTTATTTGAAAAAAGGCTGGCGGGACCCTGTAAAACTTGGGTTCAGATTGGATTATGACTGTGTGCGTGTTATTCATTTGGGAACAGCACAGATCTGGTACTTTGGGCAAAATCTACCTGTTATAAAATAACCAAATATATGTTTTATTCTGTCGAACAGAAACGAACACTGCGAAAATCGGAAAACTCCAAACCCAAACCTAAAAAAGACTCTGACATTGTAAGAGAGAAAATAATTCGACGAGCAGCCCTGGAATTTCAGGATGGGATGTATGGTATCCTTGTTAAAGAATGAATTCAATCAGTGCCCAGTATTTGTATTTCTTTATAGGACACCTGGAAGGAATTTGCAGCCTTAATAACTCAATGATATAGAAATCGCATTTTACATTCAGTGCTACTGCAGATAGAACTAAGAGGAGGACCACGAGTTTCTACGTACAGCTCATGACTATTGTAATGACAAAGTTAAATGTAATTGTGTAGCAGTATAAAGGATAAATACAGCAGTATAAAAATGGGGGAGGGGAGTACCTGTTTGGGTGTGGATGGTGCTGGGTGTATTGGTGTGAGCGTGGATGGTGGCATGAGGTATCTGCATTGTTGTGGTTGGTGCTGTATCTACGTGAGGGTGGTTGTTGCTGTGCGATTGTGGATGGTGATTGGCTGTGTTGGAATATAGTAGGAATTTCCTACATTTTTTAATTATTTATTGATTAGAACAAGATGTGTTTTTCTTTTGTCTGTAAAAAGGTGCACAGTTTTCATGATACCCCAACTTCTTAGCACTTATTAAACTTCTCTGAAAACAAAAAGGCTAATTTAAGCTGCATGCCAATTTGGGAGAAAAACAAGCATAAAGTCTTTATTTTATCTGAACTTAACCAAGTACCTTCCAGCTAATCTTGGCATTGGAATTCCTATGTTGGCGAGTAACTTTATCAAGAAGGACATCACAGTTCATCTACAGAGTGAAAATGGCGTCCTTGGTCTGGTATGGCCAGTCTAAATTTTGGAATCTTACAGTTTCTATAATTTCTGTTGACTGTCTTATACTTCTTCTTACATTGCTTAGTGTTGTTCTGACTACTCAAAAGTTTAGACATTTGTTTATCTAAATATACTGCGGGCAGATGCCCCTTTGCACTGGAATGCCCATACCCTGCTCAATAACCAATTCTGTGGCTGGTAGGCTAAAACCTTTTGTAGTAGTATCCATACGTTTCATTTTATTTTGAGTAAAGACATATCTTTTACATGTCAAACTAGATTTGTCGCATCACTTTATTGGTATGGTTACCATGTCGCTGTTGGCAAAGTATGTTCTGGTTTTCTGTGTTGGGAGATTTTGTATCCTCTTTAAAGCTTACAGCAATGGGTGGTAGTGCTTGCGGTTTTTTTAAACTTATAATTCTACCTGGAGTGTTTTTATTAGACTTCATTTAACTTGTTTTTCTTTACTTTGCTCTTTTTAACCAGGGTCCATATCCTTTAGAGAACGAGGTTGATGCAGATCTCATCAATGCAGGCAAGAGAACCTATATGTGCAAATGACGTACTGTATGCAATGATTAGAGAGACCCAGAAAGTAATATTGTAGTCAAAAACTGATGACTTTTATTGGGTACTAAACATTTAACATCACATATAAGGTTCTCTTCCTCTGGCTTTAAAATGTTTTTTTTTTAATGTTGTAGAAAATGTACAGATATATGTATTATGAAAATTGTGGAGTTCTGAAATTACTGTCACAGTCAGGGTTATAAGGGCATTAACAAGTTTGTTGGTTAATCTCATACATGCAATATCATGTATATATCCTTTTAATTATATCTTTTTGTTTGTATATATGTGCCCTGCCTCTAATGATGTCTCATTTCTAATTAAATGTATATTTGGTAAAATATTAGTGTTTCACTTCTTTTTTAGGTAAAGAAACGGTGACTGTGCTTCCTGGAGCTTCATACTTTTCTAGTGATGATTCATTTGCAATGATTAGAGGGTAAGTGACCAATAGACACCTTTTCTTAATTCCCTTATCGCAATAAATATCCTTTTTTACATTGCAAGTAGGCTAAAGAAGATGCTTTGATAAAATACAAAATCGTAAGTTTCATTCATAACGTTTTGCTGCGATTTAGCTTCATCGGGAGGAAATACTATATTTTTAAAACATTACAAACAAATAAAAAAAAACAAAAAAACTGTTTTTTTCCTACTTGTGATGCCGAATTGCGTTGAAAGAGACTGCAGGGTGCAGACCAAGCCAGTGCCTACAAGGCAGCGGTATACCTGGAGCTGGTTCCTGGCTCAAGGTCAACAATAGAAACCTAAATAAGAGGCTTGTCAGAGCAAAACACTTTGCTTTGCCGAATTAAGGGCATCGTTGCCACCTAAAAGCTTGGGTTTTACAAATCTATAGTTTAGGTGTTAAAAGGTTTTAGAGCACACAGGCACTGTGTTTCAACATGTATTGACACACCTTGTTTAGTACATAAACCACATATAAACAAGGTTAGACTTACTCCACCCTGCTTATTGTAATTCATCTTGTCTGTGCTGCTTATCTGTGGATTCTCCTTTTTTAATGCAGAATTAAAATCATGCAGCGCCCTTCTGTATTCCTTGCTACATCATGTCTTACATTATTGGTGAGGTTACCCTGTAACTCTTAGCCGTGCCGCTCTGTTTTTCTCTAATCCAGGGGTCATGTCGATCTGACGATGTTGGGTGCCATGCAAGTCTCAAAATATGGAGATCTGGCCAACTGGATGATTCCTGTAAGTCCCACATTTCATATTTATGTCTAATGAATACCAGCTTGTCACCTGCTGTGAGTTCTGAAGCCTAAGGCACACAACCTAGAGCCTTCCCAGCCTTGAATACAGTTGTAGCAGTAGCAGATTTTTATTTTTCTTATTTAATGTGTTAGTAACCTCATCCCATTTGCCAACAAATTCCCAAAATATGAATGTTTCAACTGTTCAAAAGTTTACAGAAAAGCTAAAAACCTATGTTAAGTGACGGATCTGGCACTTTCCCAAGTCCTCATTTTACCATCAGTGTACTGCGGTTCGTGTTCCATTTGATAGCAAAGTAAACCAGATACCTAGTACTGCCGTGATAGATTTCATCTCTCTCTAAAGATTTTGCCACTTGCTTACAGTTCTGCGCAGCTCCTCATATTCTGCTGCTTCATTTTTGCAGTCTGTGTTACTAAACATTATATATACTTGCATATCTCTGGTAGAATATTGACATACTGGAGAGAGTTTAGAGAATGGCTACTAAAATGGCTAATGGTTTGCAGGATAAGAGTTATCAGGAAAGACCAAGGGATCTCAGTATGTATGGCTTGGAGGAAGGAAGGGATATAAGAGAGATCTGATGGGAACTTTCAAGTACATAAATTAATTTACAATGTACAATAAGGAGAAATGTTAGTTTTTGGTTATGATCTTTTCTTCTAACCGGTCGGAAGCTTAGAAGTAATGTAATAAGCTGAAGTGGTTGAAATGAATACAGATAGGGGATTTAAACATGTATCGGATAGGCGTAGGTTATCCGGAATCTAAGATGAAATGTTTTTATTCTACAACCATACATGAGAATGATCCCGGTCTGCTGTGGGTATCGTAGCTGATACCTTTTGGGGCAGTCTTTGATTTCAGGCAGGGGGAGCATACCTTAGTTCACAGATATGCATGTGTTTGTGATATTTTATTGTGCCGTTTACTGCATTTCCAAATTTACTAATATTTACGTCTCCTAAAAAAAAAAAAAGTCCAGAAAGAATGAAGCAATGGGCTTTTTATCCTATTCTGCTTCTGTTCTTTTCTCCTCTCGCGCTCAGCCGACCGATCTATAATAACAGATTTGTGACTCGTTCACAGGGAAACGTATAGAGCAGTAGAAAGCCTCGTTGTGTCTTTTAGAGGCAGGAGCCAAGAATGATACCTTAGAAAGGCACGTCGTACAGATGTGTTGGCTGGAGTTCGACGCGCTCTTGCCCTGCGGTGCCTGCTCTTGGCCATGTGGGAGGTATCAGTAACACCTGGAGAAGGTCATTTAGTGAGAATAGAGCGAGTAACAATTTCTAGAAATGCTGATGATGGGAAAAGTTGTTTTTTTTGTATTTTTTTTCAACTTTCCTTAGCTTTATTTTTTTATATAAATGTATTTAAAATCATTTATATTGAAGATTTTTAGATCTGTATTCTGGGCTAATCTAATTATGTTGAGTTTAGCATTTCAGTAGCTTTTTTTGGCATTTGACATTGCTTTTTTCCTCCACACATATATTTTTAGAGACCCCCTCTCTATAATGACCTGTGTCACCGACATAGAAAGCTTTGTTGCTTTGGAAAGAAAAAAAACCCAAAGTCCTTGAGTCGTAAACAATGACTCGGATCCGAACGTTGCATGCATCTGATGGGAGGCCAGACAGATGGTGCCGCTTGGCTCGTCGGAGTAACCCGCCTTGCACAGATCCTTCAGGTCCTGCCGCTTTGTCACATGCATACATCACCAAACCAACTTGAACACCATTCATAAGATATAAATTACCAAGCAAGGGCACAGATTTCATGTTTCTGCTCTAAATTCAATGGCAAGCAGAACAAAAGCAAATGCTAGTTTGGCTGCCTTTTCTTAGTGGTTATAAGCGGTCACATTAGAGCAGTCGGCACTCTTATTATTATTTCTTTTTTTTTTGTAATTATACATATTTTGGATTTGTTTGCAAGCCAAAATGCAACACGGAACAACGTGCAGAACGCCTTTACCCTTAGAAGAATACATTCTGAGGATTCAAAACATCTTGTAATTCTCCATGAGCCAAAATAATTACTTTCTTTCCCTCTTGTTGTATGGAAATTGCGATTGCCTACAAACACGACTAACTTTGACTAACGATGCATTGGATCTCCTGGACTTGTTTCTGTCTTTTGAGCAGACTATTTGAAAACGTATAAAAAAAGATTAAATGTGATGAATATGGTCACACAAATCCCCCTAGAGATTCATTCATATTTATATTCTAGAGTGGATGCTCTGCATACTCCAGTAAATCACCGGATCGCTGATGGTGAAAGCCCTGCAGCGAATGAATAATAACTTTCATTGTATGAAAAGATCCGTTGACAATTTTGATGGTTAACGCTGTTTTTATTCCGCAACGCGTTGACCTGATCACTGTGGCTCAACCTTACGAGACGAGATTAGGGGTGATTGTAAGTACGAGACCGATTGGGTATAGTCATTAATCGGGTCAGAGGGAACATTACAGGCAGATCAGCTGTGAGTTATTGATTGCCTGAAAAGCCAATTATTTGTTAATGGACGATGTCATGGCATACACTCTTATCAGCCTGTTGTCATGATGACTTCAGAGGGGCAGCCGTGCAAGGACATTGAAGGATAGCTCCAATATAATTATAAAGCTGGTGAAAAGTATATACTTTATACTATACAGATCCTGAAATTCTCCATCCTGGGTTTGGCTCAATGAAAAGAATGCGTTATTGGTCATTAAAATGATGCGTTGTTAATGACTTATCCCTTAGTGACATATAAGCTGCATATGGGACTTGTTTCTATGTAATAAAAATCCTGTTATGCCGCTAGATGAATGTTTGTTCCGGTTACTTTGCGATAGGAATTTTAATTACGTGCATAGGAGCATGTATGGTAATTGTTGAGATTTTGCCGTGTAACAGTGATGAGCTGTTGCTGTTGGCATAACTCAATCCATTATAGAATGTGCTTCTGGATGTTGTTTAGTTTAAAATGTAATCTCGGTGAAGGTAAAACCTGTTGCAGCGTGGCAGGACCAGCGCTATCTGAACAATTTCCTATCCCCAATGGGTCTCCCTTCTCTGCCCCCCCCCCCCCTGACAAAGGCTACTTGTACCAATCAAGAGCAAACAGCAAATAACAATATAGGAGGGATAACTAAATGGGGAGAAATAATCCCGTGGATCCCATGAAAGGGAAGTCTAGGTACCTTTTCCCACATTGTACATAATACATAGCGCTAACAGTTACATCAGTTTTATTTTGTGTGTGTGTATGTATATATATATATATGTGTGTGTGTACAGTATATATAGATACATGGCAGTTTGACTGTGAGAGGTAAGAATCTGTAGACTGTACTGTAGGTATCGGTGAGAACAGTATAAAGTGCTGAGTATGTGGATACATACCCCACACTTTAGTACTTTAAGATAAAGCCTATTAAAGGGTTGGACTGCCAGGGATCCCGTCGATGCTAGCAGATGACATCAAAAAGTATCTTGATTTAGTTGTGGTGGTAATAATTCCCTTACTTCTCACGGATGCTGTGTTATTGGTGGGAGAACACAATTCCAAAATGCTTGCACATTTCTAATATTTATATATTTTTAATTAAATTAAGAGTATGTAAGCAAACTCACATGGGAATGGAGTGAATTAATTCCTTAATGAAGAGCTGGATTGTGGTTCCCCAACATCTTATGCGTAGAATCTCATACACCCGGGGTCTACTACACGGTATCTAAAATTAACCCTTATTATGCTGTACTCCACATAATTTATTCTACTTCTAAATGAAGCAATGTAATTCTCACTCACCGGGTACCGTTAATTTGGTACATAGCGCCGCAGTCGCTGTTCTGATGTACAAATAATGCAAATTCAAGCAATATATCAGGCATACCTTGGGGTTGGTGTGTGTGGTATATTTTCTTATGTTGCTTGAATTAGCATTCTTCTTCAGTATTGTGAATATATAATTGTTTTTGCTAAAACTAGGCATTCGATAAAAAGGCGATACAACTTTGTGTCTTTAAAAAATGCTTGCCACCCCATTATCAAAAGGCTTCCTGCAGAAAGCCACAAACCCCCGATTGAAAGCTGTGTTTTTAGTTCATGCCCGAACGTGCGGCTCTGTGACACAAGGTCAGTTGTATTTCGCAAAGTTATCTGTTTCCTGGGACTCCAACACAGAGCCCTGATCTCGCAATACTTGTACAATACAAAAACGAGGATTACAGACAAGATCAATCATGAACAGGTTTCTAAACCAGAAGCGGTGAAAACTCCAACAAGATAATTGCTTTCAGCCGCCGCTTGGGAAGAATTTAAGCCAAGTATTTATCATGTTAGTGCCGCAGTTCCAACGATGATCCTCCTTTTTAAAGCCAAACAAGATTCCCGAAAATAGCTTATTCCGAGCGGCCTGTGCATATTTTTCTGAAAGAGAAGAGGCCGCGTGTAACTCGTAGACATAATTTATTCTACTTCTAAATGAAGCAATGTAATTCTCACTCACCGGGTACCGTTAATTTGGTATATAGCGCCGCAGTCGCTGTTCTGATGTACAAATAATGCAAATTCAAGCAATATATCAGGCATACCTTGGGGTTGGTGTGTGTGGTATATTTTCTTATGTTGCTTGAATTAGCATTCTTCTTCAGTATTGTGAATATATAATTGTTTTTGCTAAAACTAGGCATTCGATAAAAAGGCGATACAACTTTGTGTCTTTAAAAAATGCTTGCCACCCCATTATCAAAAGGCTTCCTGCAGAAAGCCACAAACCCCCGATTGAAAGCTGTGTTTTTAGTTCATGCCCGAACGTGCGGCTCTGTGACACAAGGTCAGTTGTATTTCGCAAAGTTATCTGTTTCCTGGGACTCCAACACAGAGCCCTGATCTCGCAATACTTGTACAATACAAAAACGAGGATTACAGACAAGATCAATCATGAACAGGTTTCTAAACCAGAAGCGGTGAAAACTCCAACAAGATAATTGCTTTCAGCCGCCGCTTGGGAAGAATTTAAGCCAAGTATTTATCATGTTAGTGCCGCAGTTCCAACGATGATCCTCCTTTTTAAAGCCAAACAAGATTCCCGAAAATAGCTTATTCCGAGCGGCCTGTGCATATTTTTCTGAAAGAGAAGAGGCCGCGTGTAACTCGTAGACACACAAGTGCTTCGTATGGCAATGCGGGATGAGAGAATTTGACAGGTGTCTGCAGGCAGGAGTAAAAGAACTCTTAAGAGTTATGTACAGCCTCATGACGTTGGTCTTATGGCATCCCGGAGCTGACCACACTGTAAGACGAGCAAACGCTATGTCTCTGGTATTATTCAAGACTTTATGTACATATAACATTTTTGATTACTAGTAACAGATTAAAATAAGTTTTCTAAAAAAAAAAAAAAAGTTTCTAAATTTTATAACCATTTCTAGTTTTTTTGGAGAACCCAATGTTTTCAGGCAGATGCATATTATCCATTAGTATGTGTTTGTGTTCTGCTGTGTGAGCCCCGACATTGGCTAATGAATGTCCGAGGAGGTACTGACTTTATTAGGTTGCCATAAAGAATCTGCTCGGTGTGGTGCTTGAGGAAGGAAAGTCACCCACAATATCTATTAACCAACAATGGCCGCGTCTAGCTCTTTCGTTAAAGAAAGATTTTTTTGTCAATTCTAACCTATAGAAACACAGAAGTTAATGGCCGATAACCATTTGGCCCATCTAGTTGGTGGCCGGTTTTTCCTGATGTAAGAATCCTGACCTTAATCAGTCTTTGGATATATTTATGCTAATTCTATCCATATTTAACTGTCGTAAGCTCTCCCACTCCTGATGGGAGGCTGTTTCATTTACCTACCACCCGCTTGTTAAAGTAATTGGCAGGTATTTTATTTCTACTTTTAAAGTAGACAAAATATTTTAATCCATTGGATTTAAATTTTACAGTCAGGTGTGGACCCTGAACAAGAAAAAGTTGGGTAGGTTGTGTGTAGAGATTAAGGTGGAGCTCACTTACAAATTACATTCTTCAAATAAATACACATAATCCTGCTTTATAATACAGATCCCCGAAACAAAAATATAACTTTTCCTTTAATGCTAACTTAAGATCATTATAATTGATCTTTGAATATATTAGACCTGAACGCACAATGCAGAGAGAAAGGAAAGAGTGGGCGCTGTTAATCTGTCATTTATGGCTGCACTTAATTTTATTTTATTTGGATTGGTAATTGGTACTTGTGCAAATGGACCAAAAACGATTTCTTTTCTGTTTTTTGTGTTTCAAGAAAAGTCCTTAATGTATTTTTTTTCTTTATCTCTACCACTTTATAATCCAGAATATATATTCTACCTTTTTTGTAAAAAAAAAAAAAAAAACACAAAAACCCCCCCCAAAAGACTAATTCGGATAAAATGGCAGTTTTGCCTGCTGTCTTCTCATGTCTTTGTATTCTTAGTCTTGATAAAACCTGCAAGTCTTCTGCACACAGCTTTGTGATAACATGAAAACTGTGTTAGACCACTTAACGAGTACAAATGACATTTAAGTTCTGCAAAATGTCACATACCATAACCTAATGTAGAGTCGCAGAATAGGACTGCGTTGATTGAACCAAGACCGGTATTTTTGCGGTTTGGTTTTTATTCAAGTCGGTGTTTGGGATTCTTTTCTCGAGGAGAAATTATACATAAATTGTAGTTTGTAGCTTTTGCGTTAAACTATACATTACAGGATCCTTGCTTCAGTGATAATTGGTCGCTGACTAATAAAGTTCCGGGTCTGACCAGCTACTGGCTGTGTTAACTGGTAGACACCCAAAAGCCGAATATCAGTGGAGGTTTTTTTTTTCGGTAACGATAATTAAAGTAATGGTTGTGTGCATAAACTGTTCAACATACGTATGTTTTTTCATCCTTTAAAAACTATTTTCTGTGGGATTAAGGTGGCTCGGTTCAGAATGACATTATTTAACAAGGCAACATAAGAATCAAGAGAAAAGTAGGGGGTTACAGCTCTTGGCCATACTCATGATTTTTCCCTGCTGTCGTAATTGGCTGCGTCCTCTTCGATTTGTTTTATTACATTGCCAAAACGATGACCCTTCCGAATCTATGAATTGTGACATGCTTAAAGAGTTTGTCATCTGTGCAATTTTGATTTTACATTTTATTTTTAGGCATGTTTCTGTTTTTATTCTCTCGTTCTTTATCATGTCAATAACAATGATCAACTATATTGGAAAAAAAAATAAGCCTTGTGAAGTCTCAAACTTTAACGACCAACTGAAAACCTGTGTTTTCCTTCTCCGATCTGCTAACTTTCTTGTCGTATTTGGATTTATGATCTTTTTATCCCAAAAACTCTCTAAAGAATACAGCGTTTAATGGCTTATGCAGCCAACTGTCGTCGTGAAAAGATGCACTCGCATTAATGTCAAACCTCCTTAAGGATACAGGATTATGCTTTCAGAGTGAGCGTAAAGTTCTTTGTAAGGTTCTTCACTAAGTGCCCTGCAGCAGAGTCATTGTCTTCCAAGCCTCTGCTTTTGAAGGAAATGAATTCCACAAAGAATGTGTTAGTGATTCAGTCTCTCTCACTGAACTCGCATAATCCTTTCTGGTCATCCAGGTCAAAACAAAGACTAAAGCCTTACAGTAATATTTCCAGCAATAGTAAAGTTGGATACTTAACATCTATAAGTTTTGATGAATAATTTTAACCCTCACAATAAGTAACCTTTATTTCTCATCATTACTACTTTCAAAGAATGTATGCATGAGTTGTGTGTAAGTGATTGTGTCAAGACTAAGTCCTCTCCATCTCTAGGATGGTGACCTTTTGACTCATTAGATATTGGGACTACAACACACATCATTTACTGTTGTCTCAGCTTAATTGGACGCTCCAGTCATCCAGTGCAGTTCAGTAACTGTGTAATAGCTGAGAGTCCCCATTTGAAATTTAACGTTTTTAACCCCTTGTGAATGGATTCTGTAAACTCTCTCCATGTAGATGTCCTGTCCCCAGCTCCTAGGCTTGTTCAGCAAAAGAATCCTACTAGACAAAAACATGCACAGGATGCGCTCTACCAGCCAGCTCTTAATACGCATTGTTGGTTGGTTGGGCTGTTGTGTTGTTTTTCATCAAACAGATACCTGGTCCCTCTGGTATTTCATTTTAAGATCTAAAATAGATCTAGTTATGGAAAACCCTCTGCACCTCCCAAGTATAACCGCAGGCAGAAATTGGATATTAATTAGGAAGATGTACCAGTGACAAATTGCAATTGGAAGCTTAACGGCATTAAAAGTCTACCATTTTGTGCACATGATAGCGTTATAAGGACCTTTTAATGATCTAAGCTAATGCTGTGTTGTACAAATTGGCTCACATGATTAATGATCGTTTGTTGTTACAGGGCAAGATGGTGAAAGGAATGGGGGGTGCCATGGACTTGGTGTCTAGCTCCGGAACCAAAGTGGTGGTCACCATGGAACATTCAGCCAAAGTAAGTGGAACATTTCCATTGCAGTGAAAAAGATTTTACATCACTGATCTCTCGTGTGGATATATAGATAGATACATAAATGCCTGACATAACATTAGAATTACAACACTGAAATTGATGCCATACTTGTTAGGGCGCCAACAGCAGGTAAGTCAAATGCTGGGAATATGTATTTAAACCAAACGTCTCGTGATTCCAAACATAATTTTATTTGGGACTTCCCTGATTATTGCTTGTCTGACCTAAAGGCATTTTAAGTTATGATTAATAATGTGAATATCTCACCAATACCGCGTACACCTGCCTGTGTCAGGTGAGGAAGAGGGGGTGCCTAGCGGTTCTGCAGAGTCTTTCCCATAGACAAACCGCATAGTGGTGTTAGATTTTGAAGAATCAGAAGTTGCAGGTTATAACAGTAATGTCTATTTTTTTTTTCTGAAAACACAAAATGGATTAAAGAAATGCTATATGATGTGAAAATGAATGTTAGCACTACATATTGACAAATTCGTATGAATTATTGTCTATTTCTGTATTTGTTGACGAGCACATTAAGACAAATTTAAGCGTTCCAAATTCATAAAAACTATCTTGCACTTAAAATCTAGGAATCCTAAATATTTTTATACATAAGGTGTTTTTCATATTTGGATTGTAAATTTGGATGTATCTGCACCTTGATATTAACGCAAAGTGCAGTTAAATCTTAAACCTTTCTTACTCGGGAGAGCTACTACAATATTCAGATAATTTAAATAAATGCAATTTATACGCTCTTCTTAACCTTCTGTGCAGAAGGTTGTATTTATTAGGGTTAAACATGTGGCCAATGGAAAGGTCAGAGAAGGGCTTTGCGGGATCCCACCGTATTGCATGTGCAGTGGGGGGGGCTCTTAACCTTCGGCTGTCTCCAAGATGCATTATCCTAGCTTGTGTCGCCTCAGTAAGCAGAAGGGACATGTTCAGACTACTAATTGCCGTCTCACTAAATTGAAGAGATTAACTTGTCTAAATAAAAAGGAAAAGAAAAAGGGAAAAAAAATATATAAAATCTCTTGGTTTAAAAAAACCAGGGGTCTTACCATATTCTGTTACTATATGTTAAATATATTTTTTGTTACCTATCCCAGCTCTCACATAATACAAAGTTTTTTCTATAGGCACGTGTTTAGTTTAGTCAAGAACATATGTTTTTATCAGTGTTTTTGTGACAAACCGTTGTTCCTTAAACTGTGAAATGTTATGTCCCCTTGTAACCTAATTTCTATTCTTATTCTATGTCGGTGTAGTGTTCACCAGTCATACTGGTGATTTAAATAAAAGCCTCTGTATGTTTAAATTGTTGGTCACCAGAAAGACTCAGACTCAGGAGTGTAACTTAACCAAAGATGGCTTATTCTGCATAGTAAAATGGTGGCCAGTTGTTTTAACACCATTCAGTTACTGTACACTTAGCCCAACATAAAATTGCTTCCTTGCTCTAGTAAGAATCCAATATGACAGCTCGGGTACCAAATTAAAATGTTGGGTCTATAAAGCCAATAGGACTCCAAGTCCCAGCAAAAGACTTGATGAATATCCATTGTAGCGCCAATTAACACCAGATGAACACAAGGGGATGTCCAGGCAAAAAGTAAGAACCTTTATTGTAGTCCGTAGACCATAATAAAAGTATTGCGAGAGAAAGTCGGCTCATGGACTCCAGGCTAGACGCTTGACATGTTCAGAACATAAATTTGCTCATTCATAGCCCAACGGGCTGACCGGCTGCCACCAGCGGATGGGGCTGATGGTGTTGTGGATGGGACTAGCTCCAATGCGTTGAAATTGTAAGGGGAATTAATGAAAATCGTCGGGAAGCGGGATGTACCTAAATGCTGCTCCCGCTACCCAGAGAGTGACCTGGAGAAGTGGAGCTTCATCCAGAGTCTCCAGACAATACGGGGAGAGTTCCCAGGCGTGGTAACACTGTTACGAATCAAGAAGTGACATGCCATTATTGCATAATGGCAATAAGACATTTCTCCAAGTAAGTAATTACGCAGCAAGTTCTCATTTATTTTAGGTTCTCATTTATACAAGTACGGTTGTCTGAGCCCTATGCCTCCAGAAGCAGACCAGATATTTTATATAGCTGGGGCCCCAGTGTATTACTGATGTTACCTTATCTTTCGTTGTTGTATGCTTTTGTTTACCGGAATTATCCAGGAATATGAATCCCCATTCATACATACACGCATGCTACATTTCCATAACCTCTATCACTTCAATCAATCGTTTGCGTTTAGATATTTTTTCTGAGAAATCATGCACCTTAGCAACCCAAAACGAAGTCCTTAAGTGTTCATGTTTGGAATTCAGATTACCTGCCGATTAGCCCCGGACAGAATATTCCGAAAACACATGATTTTTTTTAATTCTTTTCAGTTTTCTTAAGATATCTCATCCTTAATAAACACACATACCGAACTGCTTTAGTCCATGTTATTATAATTCCCCCAACATGTTTCAGCGGTGATATATGCGTAAATACAGTAAAAGATATTGACCATTCTAAAACTGTAATCAGGCCCCCAAATTTCAGCATTCTGTGGCTACAGTAGGTTACCGTGCCCCACAGGTGATGTCACATATGCATGCGCTAGAATGAATTACAAGAAATATCAAGCCTGAGACAAACACAGCCACGGGAAATAAAGCTTTGATACTTAATCGCGTGTGCCTGAATAGCTAAACTCTGATGGATATGTTATTTGGGTACTGCCTCGGCTGTTGCTAAGGAAACTGATCATTTTTACAATGCTTATCTTGTTTCTGTGCTCAGAATAATGTGATTAACCCTTTGTGGGCTAGAGGGGTAGGCAACAAATTGAAGGTCAGGAAGCTGAGCCACGCACTAGTTTGCAAAGGTTAAACGCAATTTAAGAGAAGGGGTCAGGGTTAAGTATTGGTGCTTCTTTTTGCCGTGTTACATTATGGTATTATGCTATGAAGAAGAATTAAAAAAAACTCCTTTTGTAGAATATATTTAAATCCATAGATTTGGAGCAAAAAACATAATTTGAATCCAGTTTTTGCAGCTATTTAAAGACATTTTTATTTTTTATTTATTTAGGAATCCCGCAACCCTCCCTAAGAGCAAATGAGTTGTCTAGACATTGATCCTTTGGTTATTATGCCCAGAGAGATTTCTATTACCTCTAAATGATGAGGCCCGTGGCAGACACTACATACATCTGGGGTTGTTGATTCTCTTATATAGAGAAAAAAAACTGTGTTTCATGTCTAGGCTGTCATCATGAAATGAGTAGTCATACCAGTGCATGGAATATAAGGGATAGATTGTCATCTATGGCTTTAAATTTTTATAAAATGTACTTTTTATCTGGAATTAAAATTTGATTTTTTTCAAACGAAAACCAAAGGAAAATAGTTCTTTGTAAAACGGTGACATTATGTGCTCTAAATCCATCTGCAAAACCAAAAACCAATTATGTTGATGGAGTCTTAAGTTTAAATTAATACCTTTTGTTAGGTCAACACAGAAAAAGATGCATTTCAACTGGAAAAAAAGACCCCAGAAGTCAAAAACTTATGTGACTTCATCTTGTTGTAGGAGACTGACAACCAAGAATGCATACCCAACTTACTTTAATATGCATTCTTTACCCAAACAAACAAAAATACTTGCCGAGGTGGGGGGGGGCACCTCTACTGTCCATTATTGGCACCAGTTCTTTGGTTACTTGTAGCTGCCAATCACTGACAGGAAAAACGCTTCCATTAAAACATATGGGAACAATTTCTGCACGTGTTTTTGGGGTTTTGGGGTTGCACCCCCTGGCATGTGAGCCAGTGCTGAATCTTGGCAATGCTAATCAGGTGATGCGTTTGGCTGAATGTATCTCCTACAAGTCAAGAAGCTCAGGGGTTGGGAAAGCTGCAAATGCATATGGATTGGTTCTGAAGAATCCCTTCATGCATTCGCACTGGGAGAAAGGAAAAAATGTGAATGATGGCTCAAGTTCCCCTTTAAGATGGAACTACAGCTAGGCTGCAAACCTCTCCTTTAGTGAATACACTAGTTATCACTTAAATTGTTGGCTGGTGCATTTAACCACTTAACGACCAATGACGTGGGTCTACATGTACGTGCTTAAAAATAATTTCCTTTAGTTTTTAATTTCCTTTAGTTTTTAAGCACAAACATCTAGATCATTTTAACTACACAGTGTTATTGATCTTTATTATTATTATTCAAAACATACACAGACACTCATATTAATTATAAGAAATATACATCTATCTTAATAATTTGTACAATTAATTATATGGTGCTCTTTTTCCATTATGTGTTTTTAGTATTTTCTATAATTCTTGCCAGGTAGGTGACACTGGCAAAGGATTTTATAACCAGTTACTGGGTTAGTGAGTGATCTCCATTTTTATTTTGTGTTTTAATTTAGCTGAAATTATGAAAATCCATCCTGCTGTGTTTTGTCAATTTATTTGCGTCAACAAAATGGTTATCAATGTTGTAATACATTTTGCCAGATTACATCAAAATTCCCAGTGTTAAGAAAAACAAATTATCAAACTTAATGATACATTATTTACCCAAGGCAGATTACATCAACATTCTGAAAGATTAACAAAATCATATTGATACTTCGCTTAGCCGTAATAATGTCCTGTCAACATCAGATCTTACTTGCTGGTAGAAACAGATGATCCGACATTTAAATAAGATTTCAAATTATAATGAAAGCTCATCTTGGATTTAATTTGTCAAAGTAATCAAGATTAATAACTAAGCCAGATCGCTCAGCAACCCTATGATACTTTTTGCTTTCCAAATAAATGCAGAAGCCAGTTCTGCGGTTACATATTCTGCTGATTTTATTATCGTTTCTGGTGATTTCAAAATCATCCGACCTGATATTCAGGTATCTTAACCTGAATATCAGGTCTTACAAGTTAGCATTTACTCAGACCATGCAAACTTGTTCAGGAAAAACTGAGCTGCATTAATAGCAACATAGAATTTTATAGCTGGGAAGAAACACTCCAGTTCATCTAGTTTGCCCATGTTTTTCCTTACGTAAAGACTCAGACCTTAATCAGTCCTTTGTCTCGTCTTAGATTAAGGATAGCTTTATGTCTGTGCTGTGAATATTTAAATATTAGCCGCTATCACTTATAGGCTGTTCTATTTATCCACTATCCTGTCGGTAAATGAAAACTTGTTTACGTTCCATCGAAACTCCCGACTTGATAGTTTTAGATTATGACCTCTTGTTCCAACGTTTCTCCTCCTTTTGAAATAAACGTCCCTTCTGTACTTTGTTAAAACCCTTTGCGTATTTAAAAGTTTCTATCACATCTCCTCTGTCTTTTCTCCAAACTATATGAGATTGTTGTCTTTCCTGATAATTTTGTACCCTGCAAATCGTTCAACATTTTTTTGTAGCCCTCCTCTGAACTCTTTCCATATTTCAATGTCCTGCTGGAAATGGGGTCTCCAGAATTGTACGCAATACTCTAGGTGAGGTCTAAACCACCTCTCTTTCTGCTACCAAAACCTCTATCTACAACCCAGCCCCCTGCCTGTATTGTTCTGACACTTTATTTCCGAAGACTTAAAGATAAGAAGGCTGTGACGGAAGCCTCCATCACTGGGGCCACTGGAGAAGCCTGACTGCCAGCCTCCTCCCTATTGACTATGGGCCCTGGGTTTCTAAAGA
>VKOC01025557.1:0-15641 GCA_009364415.1 Spea multiplicata
ATTTTAAACTTCGCCCCAGGCGGCGTTAAGTCTTCGGCCGGCCCTGATGTCACCCATACACTGAACCCCTAGAAAAGCAGTGAAGTGGTAGCAATAGCTCTAGAACTGGACGTGCTGTGGATTTCGCTTACATCCAAATAAAATTAGCTGAAAGTTTTATAAATATCTGTTGTGACCAGGTTCTCTTTCCCAGTGCTTAGGAGCTGTATGCACCTGACTGCATTATTTAATCATGGCATATACAGTCCTGGTGCATTGTGAATATATATATATATATATATTACCGTACTTACCGGCGTATAGCACGCACTGGCGTATAGCACGCATCCTCGCCGTGACCGGAAGTGAGGGTGACGCGGCTGCCGGTCGTGCAGCTCTATGGTTTATCGGCGTATAACACGCAGGTAGGTTTTCGGCTTTTTTTTGTTTTACCGAAAGCGCGTGTTATACGCCGATAAATACGGTATATATACACACACACACACAGTATATATACATACACATCTTTATTAGCAATAACACACATTACATTATCTGGCTCTGGCTCATTATTCATCTGGCTTATTCAATAGTAACAACATTTTAACCATTTATATTTCAGTTTATGTTTTATTTTTTATTTGTGATGACAGCATTATCATTCCGCTGAAATAGGCCCAATTTAATGTTCATGCTAGTTAAAGATCACTCCTGGAGGCTATTTGGGAATTGATTTTTTCTTTACTTTTTTGTGTTGTTTTGATAGTTTAGGTATTTGTTGATTACATCCCTCTAGACACAGAAGATTTGAAAAGACAAATTGCAAAGTTCTATAATGTGCTTGTGGCAACTCGAAAAGATTGAAAGCGCTCTGTACTGTAACATTTTATTTACCATATTGATTGCATAATTACGGGATTATTTCAAGGTCACAGGCATTAATTAAGTCCTTATAGAAGAATTATTGGTTTAAGGGGCAAATAATGCAGTAATTATTCATATTATTGGATACATTTAAAGTAATCACACAGTTACACAACTAGACACCAACACACAACAATTTGTATACAACCAAGTGCGCTCATAAAGTTGAGGAGGCCTTGGCCAATTTGGGATAGGGTGCAGTGGACACTTGTGCCCACCACAAAGAATTCCAGTGTCCGTCACGTGAACTACCGAAAAATTAAAAGCTGCATTTCCAATTAGCAGGTTTGGCCATGTACATAGACTCCTGGTTAGCAGTTAAATGCATAATAATATGCATATACACACTGGACACTTTATTAGGTACAGCTGTTCAATTGCTTGTTAACACAAATACCTAATCAGCAACTCAAGGCATTTAGGCGTATAGATGTGGTAAAGACAAATTGCTGAAGTTCAAACTGAGCGTCAAAATATGGAAGAAGGGGATTTAAGTGACTTTGAACATGGTTTGAGTATTTCACATACTGCTGATCTACTGAGATTTTCATGCACAACCATCTCTAGGGTTTACAGAGAATGGTGCGAAAAAGAGAAAATATCCAGTGAGTGGCAGTTGTGTGGACGAAAATGCCTTGCTGATGTCAGAGGTCAGAGGAGAATGGGTAGACTGGTTTGAAATGACAGAAATACTACAGTAACTCAAATAACCGCTCGTTACAACCAAGGTATGCAGAATGCCATCTCTGAACGCACAACACGTCTGACCTTGAAGCAGAAGGGCTATAGCAGCAGAAGACCACACCGGGTGTCACTCCTGTCAGTGCAGGATACTGAGGCTACAATTCTTACAGGCTTACCAACATTGGCAGGGTCAGACTTTGGCGTAAACGACATGAAAGCATGGATCCATCCTGCCTTGTATCAACGGTTCAGGCTGGTGGTGGTGATGTAATGGTATGGGGAACATTTTCTTTGGGCCAATTGAGCATTGTTTAAACGCGACAGTCTACATGAATATTGTTGCTGACTATGTCCATCCCTTTATGAGCACAGTGTACCCATCTTCTGATGGCTACTTCCAGCAGGATAATGCATCATGTCACAAAGCTCACATCATCTCAAACTGGTTTCTTGAACATGACAATGACTTCACTGAACTCCAATGGCCTCCACAGTCACCAGATCTCAATCCAATAGAGCACCTTTGGAATGTGGTGAAATGGGAGATTTGCATCATGGATGGGCAGCCGACAAATCTGCAGCAACTGCGTAATGCCATCATGGACCAAAATCTCTGAGGGATGTTTACAGCACCTTGTAGAAAGTATGCCACGAAGAATGAAGGCAAAAGGGGATCCAACCCAGTACTAACCAGGTGTACCTAATAAAGTGGCCAGTGAGTGTATAAGTATGCTGTATAACCGAACACTATATAAGGGTGTTTTTGTCAAAGACCATGAATGACAATAATAAAGATTTGTCTACATAATACAACAGATATAGCACAATAAGTGAATTATGTATGTGACTGTGTGTGTGTTTGTGTGGTGACTATGTTTCTCTGTATGTTAGTGTGTGTGTCTGGGTATGTGTGTCTGTGTGTGTTAGTGTGAATGTGGATATGCTAGTGTGTGGGGGTGTTAGTGAGTGTGTGGGGGTGTGTTAATGTATGTGTGTCCATGTCTCTGTATGTTAGTGTTGAGTATCTGGTTGTGTTAATGTGCATGTGAGTTAATGTGTCTGTGCAAGGTGACAAACTGGGGCTTGAATATATTGCCTGCCTTTTTCTGGTAAGCTAACCATTTAATAGCTTAGGCTAATAGTACATAGAAGTTTGGGGGGTTATATAAGCTTTTTATACATTTAAAAAATGCTGAACAGCAAAACTTTAACAAACGTACAGCTTTACTGATTTACTTCATTTTTTGTGACGTGACAAAATGTTTCATCTCTGATTTTTTTATTTATTACTCGCAGAAATGGATATTTCTTTCAAGCATTTAAAATCATGTTGTCAATGTTCATTACTTTTTTTTTTTGTTTTGGGGCCTTTATAAAGGGGATAGAGTGATTTTATTATACACATGATTAACACTAACACATTAACACATGGTTAATGAATACATTTTTAACCAAGGGAAACTATTAAGGATTGTTTTAAAAAATTGATGGTGTGATCCAGTTGGTTTTGAAAATGTCCACTGTGAAACATGTCTGTCCCTATCCTTGATGGGGTGTCATCAATCCAAGTGTTGAAGTCTCCCAATATAAGCCATTAAACATTGCTTTCTCTATTCTGGGTTTTCTCTCTCTCTCCGCTTCCCTCCATTTTATCCCAATGCATAAAAAAACGTTTAAACTATGTTTTACTTCCCTCTCTTTTTCGTCATTCCTCAATCTCCCGTTTCTTTTTTGCCACAGATGTCCCTAACATCAATTTCAATTTCCTCTCAATGGTTTTACCACGGTAGCCCATAATCAGTGGCCCGTCCTGGTAGGTGTATCCCAGTGACGTGTCAGCCTCATCCTCCAAATGGCTGCTCTGGAGATGCAATAGCTTTCATCATTCTTGACGATAATAGCATTGGACGGCCAAACAAAGGGGAGCTTGGATAGTGAACTTTGATTATGCTAATCACAATGTTGGATTCTAGTATCATCCCTCTAGAGTAGAATGAAGTGTTCTTGCGACTTATTGTTGGCTGTGACTGCCCTTGGAATTTGTGTTTATAAAAGGTATTTATGTTTCATTAAAACAGTTATTATACAGAGATTTGAGTGCTTGAAATGTAGAGTGTTCTGTGACATAATACTGTCAAGTATATTTGAGTGTGTAATTGAAATATTTATATCAGTGCTGGTAAGAGACCTTTGCAGGAAGTGGTTCAGGGCTCTTCCAAAACTGGGCGTAATGATGAACTTTCAATGATCTCCAACTTGAAAGATCATATCTAATCAACATAATTGAGTCTCAGAGAAAAGTACCAGCTACTTAAGAACAGTTATGCATGTAAAACACTTCAAGTTAGGAAAAGAAAATCACAAAGCTTAGAAGAGCATACATTTGATAATTCCACCATATGGACACCATGCTTTGATTTACTGAAATATAATATTAAATACCTATGATTAGCAAATTATATGTAAGGGCAGTCTATAAATGTAAAAATGTTATTTTTAGCAAAAATCACATCTACAAAAAGTATACACGCTATCATCTTTCTTGTAAGATGTTGTAGTGATAATAAATAGAACGTTAGGGGTGTGTATAAAATAATACAAAGCCGTTACATCATGACCACTGAGAGGTGACGTGAATAACACTGATAATCTTGTTATCGTGGCACCTGTCAGTGGGTGGGATATGTTGGGCAGCAAGTGAAGATTTTGCCCTCAAATGTGTGTGATGTGTTAGAAGCAGGAAAAATGGGCAATTGTAAGGATCTGAGTGACTTTGACAAGGGCCAAATTGTGGTGGCTGGATGATTGGGTGTTCCCGGTCTGCAGTGGTCAGTACCTATCAAAAGTGGAAGGAAGGAAAAGCAGTGAAAAGGTGAGAGGGTCATGGACCCCCAAGGCTCATTGAAAAAGTTAAGGCTGGTTCTGATAGAAAGGCGCCTTAACACACAGTGCATTACATATGGGGCTGTGTAGCTGCAGACCAGTCAGGGTGCCCTGTCCGCTGCCGAAAGCACTTACAATGGGCACGTGAGCATAAGACCATGAAGCAATGCAAAAAGACGGCCTGGTCTAATGAATCACGTTTTCTTTTACATCACGTTGATGGCGGGGTGCATGTGGGTCGCTTATCTGGAGAACACATGGCACCTTATAGGGCTTAAAGGATCTGCTGCTAATACCATAACACACTTTCAGAGGTCTGGTTGAGTCCATGTCTCGACGGGTCAGGGCTAATCTGGCGGCAAAAGGGGGACCTACACAATATTAGGCAGGTTGTTTTAATGTTATAAATGTTATATTTGTTTCCTACGCTTTCATACATGTTTAAAATCCATCACTGCATTAACCTCTACAACGTCTGCTCGGAGGCTGTTGCATTTATCCACCACCCTCTCAATGAAGTAAATTTTTCTGACATCAAGTTCAAAGTTAGAATTATATTATTAAGTGAGGCAACTTTCGTTTTCTATTCAAGCCACTGTTTGTTAATTTTGGGAAATTGTTGGGGGCCGTCCTAGTGATCAGAGATTGGTCTTCAACCTTACTAACAAAGTAACCAAATGATTAAACGGGCAATGTAACGTAAAATCATTGGAGCAGCAAACATCAAGTTTACCATGCATTTGCCTTGTTTGAAGACAGCTGCCTAGATTTACATTATGCAGATATTACTTAAAATGCTGTAGTTTCAAGGCCGTCTGTATTTTCCAGTGTGTATCACTCTATTTTCTCTAAATTATGTTTTTGTTAAATATGGTTTTTAACTACAGGGTAGGGGAATGATCTAAGTCTCTGTATTAAAACTACACAAAAAAAAAAGAAACTAAATAAAAAACATTGCAGAGAAAGTTCTTCTTTAATACGTTCAGTATTTTCCTACAGCAAAATCCACTGCTTTTATGCGATTTAAGGCAAATTGGCCAATTTAGCGGGAAGCAATAGAAACCCATTAAAGCCAAAATATATAATGAGGTTTCAATGTGTTGCTATATTTGAATGACCAACTCATAACTCAGGATTATACCTGTCTCAAAAGTTAGCGCTATAACCCGTTCTATAGTGCAAAAACACTCCACTCAACACTCTATCCTGCTTATGCAGTCAAGAAGCTACTGTCCTCTCCATAAATCTTCTGTTTATTAATTGAAAGCCTACTAACATTTTATTACTGTTTGCAGAAATAATGTTAAAGTCGTTCTTCGTATTAGTGGGTAATGCGATGCGATCTGCTTGAATGATTGTGCTACTGAGTAGATTCGGTTTGTTTATATAAACATACTTAAAGTTTCATTCTTCTCAGTATGGAGTGCAGAAGTTGAATATTTTTGTAAGGTTCTTTTTTTGTTAAAAGTTTATAAGAATTATACAGGTTTGTAAGGAATAGGGCTTATTCATAGGGCTAAATTGCAGTTTACTTATTGAATTTGATATATAATTTTTGACAGCAAATAAGAACCATTCAGCCAATCTAGTCTGCCCATTTTTCCTGATGTAAGGGGTTTAAACCCCAACCAGTCCTTGGTCAGGTTCTATAGTGCGGATAGCGTTATGTCTATCCCATGCCTGTTTAAGTTCTCCTCCTGTGTTAGCCTCTACCACTTCTGCTGGGAGACTATACCAATTATCTACTACCCTCTCAGAACTTCCTTACATCTAAACCTCCTTTGACATAAACATCTCCTTTCAAATCAACTTGTCTCTTGCACTTTGTTAAATCCTATTAAAGTATTTAAATGTTTCTATCACATCACCCCTTCATTCCTCCAAGCTGCTTAAAGTTTTTGTAGCTCTCCTCTAAACTCTCTTCAACATGTCAATATCCTTCTGGAGATGTGGTCTCCAGAACTGTACACAATATTCTAGGTGAGACCTGACCGGACCTGATCTGTAAAGTGGCAGAACCACCTCCCTTTTCCTGCTACTAATGCCTCTACCTATGCAACCCAGTATCCTGCTTGCTTTTTTTAGATGCTTTATTGCATTGCCTGCTTACCTTTAAGTCATCAGAAATGATTAATCCTAAATGCCTATCTTTCATTGTCACTGACAGAACTGTCACTGACATAGCATTGTCCCCAATGCCATCTTCTGCCTTGAAATTTTTATGTCCCAAGTGCATTATTTTACATTTATCACCCGCGACCATTCTTCTAATTTACTTAAATCATTTGCCATTGGAGTTGTTTCACCCCTTTGTATCATATCATAATATTACCTTCTGTGATATTACCAACAAAAATATTAAAAACTATGGGTCCCAATGCTGATTCTTAGGCACCCCACTAAGAACAAGAACACCATTAACTACAACCTTCTGACTCCTATCACTCAGCCATTGCCGTATCCATTCAAGCATTTATAATTTATAGTGTTGGGGGACAGTGTTGAATGCCTTACTGAAATCTAGATAGGCGATATTAACATCTCTTCCCTGGTCTATTATCTTAGCTACCCAGTTAAAAAATAAATTAAGCTACTTTCACAAGACCTTCTTGTAATAAACTCGTGCTGTTTCTGATCATGCAAATTTGCAAATTATTTACTTCCAGCTATTTAACAATTCTATCCTTTAGCATGGCTTCCATTACTTTGCTAACTGCTGATGTAAGGCTTACTGGTCTGTAGTTGGCAAGTCTTCCCTGCTACCTTTTTTGTGCAGTGATACTACTGTTGCCAACTTCCAGTCTTCTAGTCATTAGTGACTTGTTAAATAAGTCTGCCAAAGGTTTTGCCAGGAGAGTTCTACTTGAACTGTGGAGAGTTCAAGTAGAACTTCTTTCTCTGTAAACACAGCTATTTCAACGTGTGACTATTTCTCTTGGCTAACAAGGGCCCCAACCCTTCACCTTTTCTTTGTAAAAACAGAATAGAAGAATTTATTGAGGTAGTTGGCTAGATATTTGTCCTCATTTATATAATACCCTTAATTTGTCTTTAGTTTAATTATTCCTGGTTTATATTTCCTTCTCTTACTTATATGCGGTGTCACCTGGTACAGTAACTTATGGATCTCCTTCCCATACCAGGCCATACAGAATCCTTAGTTATTTTGGACTTATTGCCAGTGTATGTCTGCCAGTTTATGGAACACACAGTCTACCAGCAACAGGTCATCAACGTACAAATTAAAAACACACAGTCTGTAAGCCACAAAAAACAAATTTTGCTCTCCAAATATCTTGTCTTTGCCACTTTTGCCCCCAAACAACCTGCTTGTGCCATATTGGCCCCAAAATAGCCTGTCTGTGCTTTATTTGCCCGCACACAGCCTGTCTGTGCTTTATTTGCCCTCAAGCAGCCTGCACGTGCCATTTCTGTCCCAAAACAGTTTGCCTGCCTTCATTCACTCACTTTTTCATTTAAAGGGTTTCAAGGAAACTTCATCTCTTATTTTTTATTATGAGAGGTAGCTAATTTCCTCATAACTTAATCACCGTGTGCCCCTTGGGCAGCTTTAAAACATTACCCTACCTCAGTCTTTTTTTTATTTTATACAAAATAAAAAGTACAAAACTACAAAAGTACAAAAGTAAATACATAAAACAAGAGCACCCACCTAGATACTATTGGTATTGTTACTGCTGCCTGTCGTCCCGATCAGTATTTTTTAAGATTAAGTCATCGCAATTTACATGATAATTGCAAGTACAAGTTTACTTTCTGATTGATGGCTTCCTCAGCCAAATCGACTACGATGAGTGCATCTGCCTTTTGCGTAGTTTAATTTTGGACTGCAGTTTCAGAGGCCTAGTTGATGAAGCTGGATGAGTGGGTGTATCCACACCATTTTATAATTGTCTCTGGAGGATGGCATAGTTGTAGATGTCTTGCAACTAATGGAAGACCTCATATCTCATAGTGCAATAACATCTTGCCTGCCACAGGCTGACTGATTTCATTGTAAGTGCATTTTCCAACCGTTCTCTTGTCCAATTACCGGAGATCCGCTCACAGAAACTTGTTTGGTTGCCCAGGCTCTTTATCATTCCACAAATCAACTTCTCTTTTTTTTTTAAGACCACTGATGGTATCTGCCATTTAAGATCCTTGTCAAAGAGGCTATTTCAACTTTAATTAAACTTTCCTGCAGATGATAACTTCAGTTATTAATGCCCCAGAGACAGTGTGCCAGTGTATTACACAAGACCAGAGGCAAAATAATAAACCAATAAAAAAAAAAAATGAAAGGAAGCCGTGGAAGTCGTTAACCGTGTCCTGGCTGCTAACAAAAATGAGAAACAAAAGCAAAATAAACTGTTTAAATCCCCTAGTCCTAAAATGTATCTGTTCTTTGGAAATCTAAATTTCCCTATAAAAATGTCCGAAAAAAGACGACAAGGATTCTACTAGCGAGTGCTGACCATCCAAAGCAATCCCATACTTTATGCAAAATGTCATTGAGAAGGTTGTTTTACCATATTCCGCTGAGAAAAAAAGGACTTTTTGTGTTTTATACTTCTCATAACAAATATGCTTTAATTCTACCAGTAGACAAAATTTTTTGTGATTTTTTTTAGTATGAATGTTATTACTTGTGACTACATTACCATATATTCTCCCTCCTTCCTTTGGTGTGTACCTTTCCAGTGAAGCTCACACAGCACTGTAAAAGGTTTATTTTGTGTGACTATTAAATCTTAACACTTTACTTTGAATATTCTCTTCCTCATAGCATGCAGTGTGAGCCTACGATCGGATATATTAGTAAAATGTGTACCCACTGAGAGAAAAGGGTATCTTTTTTGATAACTATTTGTGCTTCCTGCACGGATCTATCACATACACGGCAAGAGTATATACTGCATGATTTTGGGATAGTTTTTTTTAGTTGTCTTCTAGAGATATTGGTACTATCCTGCCTGGATTAAAATCCTTCCAATAACATGAAATCTCACTGTGCAGTAAAAGCACAATTTTAGGATAATTCTCTGCCTAATTTATTAGATTGAGACAAAAGAAGAAGATGGCTGACACCATATCATTGCTTGGCGGATAAGGATGCAATAAAAAAAAGCAGAGAAAATGTTATATGCTTACATGGCAATGACCCAATCATTTAAATTTATGACTAATTAGTTTTTTTTTTTAAAATGCATAGTTTGTCCATATTCTGAACAAAAACATAGAGAGCAGAACATCTGGCAGGTAGGGCTGTGCAGCCCTCTGGCAGCTGCTCCTTCACAGGCACAGAGTCCCCGCCTGGCCAGAGACGTAGTTTGCATTCTGCAGACACAAAGTAGATTTTTTAAAACATGTATTGCAGCTAGAGTTAGTTAATACCCCAGGTGTTGAGACTGCATATCCCATGACTCTCAGCCAGTCTGGTGTAGAATATTTGCCGTGGTTGTATTAGAAATACTTAGCACATATCAGAAACTATTACTGTTTATTATGCGTTACCAAAATAATTTTTTTTCTTGACATAGCCAAGGGTGATCTGTACAGGGACATGAATACCTGTAATGGAACAGACACCATGTCTCAAGGTAAGACTTTTACAACTTTAACAGAACAAGACGGTTAACAAAGGCAGCTTACATATTTTAGTGTTATTAAAATGACCTATTTAATAATGCCAGTGTCCAAGTTATTATGTATTATGCACTATTGATTCTGTTTTGCTGTTCCAGTAACTGAGCCCATTGAAAATCCGTTCTCCAAGCTCTCTCTATGGCTATACATTCCATAAACTTCAAATAGTGGGGATTTTTTTTTTTTTTTATCAACTGTACTGTTCGCCGAGTCTGTGAACAGATTGTTGTAAATCTGATGTCTTTATATCCAGAGACACAGATGCAAAGATGTGCATCGCATCAAAGGCAAACTGTAGGCCTTTCCCGCAATATGCACTTGTTTAAAAAGCGCTGAAGCAGTGAAATTACTTTGGGGAAAAAAAAGGCTTTTTATTTACCTGCTTTTTGAAGAGGATTGTAGCCATGTGAAGTGGGACTTAGCAAACTGTGGTTGTAGTAATATACAATAACCTATTCAGTGCTGTGAAAATGCTGAAAAAAAAAGTATGCTTTTTCATCGTGAAATATGGTTTTCTCTGCTCTATTCCTTGCCAAATAGAGCTTACTATTTAATAGATGCTCCTAAGAACTGAGAGAAACAAGGCTTGTATTTTATGTAGTCTTTTTTTACAGATACATCTTTTTATGGCCATGGCACAGGGGGAAATTATTCCTGCTGTCCATAAAGAATGGCGGTTTCAATGAACAGCCCTTCAGGTGGCAGAAACAATTTTATTGATATATGAGCACAAAAGCCGAAATGTACCACGGTGGCTGTTAGTACCCTAAAGCAGGGAAAATGTCCCAAAATTTGGGGTTTAGACTTTGTATGGGATTTGATCTGACGGAGATTCTTCCACTTTAGTTACTCTAATTGGCAAAATTTGAGATGTTCCACACAGTAGGCCAAGTAATTAAGGGTTGTCCATTCTTCTTGCGTATTCATCTGCTTAGTCCCTAGCAATCTACACTGAAATCCTCTATTAAGTATTTAATACTCTGTGCTAGGAATAAATGCACTGCCTTTGGGTTGTATATCATCTCTACAAACATAATATTTTTTGTGGGGTGAAATAATAAATATTTAATTAAAGTCTTGGCATACATAAAAGGAACCTACTACCTATGCGGGATAATGTCTGATTGGGTGAAGAGTAGAAAAGTGGAAGACAAAGCCAGACTCAAGCTCCTTTTCTTCTAAGGATTGTGGCCCTCACAAGTGTCCATAATTTCGCAAGAACTTTCCCTATGTTGTAGGTAGGTCCAATTTAGCTTGAACACATGTGCTAATATAACGGATTTCAAGTGTCAATCTTTATGCCAGTGCTGGACTGTACTGTTATTTGCTAAATTATTAAGCATGTATATTGGTTAAAATTGCCGAGCTGTAGCTGCTCATGTGCCATTTGACTACTGCTAGGGTGACCTGATTGCCCAGGACAGTCCAGCAATGGGACTTTATGTCCTGGTTCTGCTTGGGATAATACTTCTCAACTCTGATAGTTCAGAAGCCCTTCCTTAATACAAAGCTCAGTGTAAGCTGCAGCCAGTACTACCTAATAATATACCCATGTGTATATTTGTGTTACTGTGTGTGTAATGTGGCTGTGTTTGTCTCTTTGTGTGACTGTGTGTGTGAAATGTCTGATAATAGAGGGGTTAATTCTTTGTAACGGCTCCTGTCTGGTAATAGAGGGGTTAAATCTCTGAAACATGTCTGTTAATGACAGTATACATAATATATTATAAATATAATATATAAATACATATATAAATAATATAATATAAATATAAATGTTATTAAATCTGAAATTAGCATGGTTTCCAGGGCATCTTATAATAGGGTTTCTATAATATAAAATGTATTGTATGTGTACGTGACGGTGTTTATATGAATCAGTGTGTATGTGAGATGTATGTTTAACATTCGCCTGTGTGTGTAATCCCATCCGCTCCATACTCTGTCCCTGAATGGTAGAAATAAAATGCAGTCACCCTACCTACTGCTGACCAAGCATATTATACAGTCAAGGGGGTCTCCAACAGCCAGTTTGCAAGCTGCAGGTACCAAGGAAGCAATTCATAAAAAAAAGTATATATTTAAAGTCCCCGAAATACAACTTTTCAGTAAATTTTCTTACCAGCTAAAACACTTTCATTTGTCATACTTAGCTTGCACTTAAGGAACTCTTAGAGACCCATGTTATAGCAAGGCACAGCTTTTTAAAGATATTCTGGTTCCCTCTTTTCGTACCATTTCAAAATCAGTCCCCACTAATAATTTCCGGTTTCATTTTACTTTACAGATCTCTAAGTACATTTTACATTCTTCATTACTTCACAACGCGCATTAATAGAGACATTCTCTCGTTGCGAAGTTCGTGAGGGCAAACAGTTAATACCACAATAATAATAATAATAAAAAAAAAAACAATAACAATAACTACCAGAGAAAATCTGGCCTCTCACACAGCTTTTTCTCGGACCATATCATTTAATTAGAAGTCTCTAGAAATAAACAGAAAATATATTCCAGCCGTGCCCAAGGACACCCTGGTGTGGAATAACAATATACGCCATCCAGATGCACAGTCTTGTAGAGGACAGATTGTGACATACCAAAAACTGGGTTTGCTTCCAATTTAACCCCTTAACGACAACGGGCAGTCCCTAAACCCATTAAAAACAATGCATCTTGAGCCCGTACATGTACGGGCTTTGTCATTAAGGGGTTAATGCTCATATTTGCTGTCATTCTTGCTGTTAAGTACGGACCTGTACGCCACAGTTCATATACTTTGTCATGTGGAACAAATGGAGGAAACTTAAGGGAGTGATTATTTATTATTATCAGATCCACGTAGGTAATCTCTCTCTCGTAGTCTTTTTATAAGCTGGGGAGTAATTTGCACACAGAAGACTGTGCTATAAATCTACATAAAAAGGTTACTGGGATATATGTCATTAGCAAGGAGTAAATGTTTTCTGTTTTTCTTTTTTTTTTTCTCTCTCTATAATTACTGTCGTTCCAAATGTGCCTGTTGCCATTAAAATGAATATTTTACAATGCAGACAGCGCAGTCTGCCAAAACTCTCAAAACATCTGTGCTTGTAAGGTTGTGATTGCAGAACCTAGAGGAAACGCAGTATACAGGACACATTAGCCTGCGGTCTCTAAATTGTTTTAATCTGTGTTCATCATTACTAACACGCTCAGAGTATGCCGTGTAAGGCTGGAACAGCGTGTCATTTTCCAGTAACTTATCAACGTTAAATAATTATGGACACATTATTCAGGGAAGGTGTCTGGTCGTAGGACTGGACTGGCACGGTAAAATCTGGCATACTACATACCGTATTTACTCGATTATAAGACGAGGTTTTTTTCAGAGCAAATGCCCTGGAAAATACCCCGCGTCTTATAATCGAGGTCGTCTTCTAATCAGACCTCGATTAGGTTGCCAGGCTGCTTACCGGTACTTTGGTCGCAAGCAGTGTCTCTTCTGCTAGAAGCAGGAGAACAGGAAGCTTGCAGAGAGTCACATACGGTGATTCTGCCTCCATCCTCTGGGGGCGGGGCCAGAGAAGTTGCTCACACAGCCGGGCCCCTGCAGAAGTCTGGGAGTGAGAGATCTGCAGTTCAGGGGTGGGGGAGGGTTTTTGTGATTAATGTGTGAAGTATGTGTGATTAATGGAATGAATGAATAAATGAGTATTTAAATGTTTCTGAATGAGTGTGTGTGTGATAGCATGGATGTGTAAGGGGGGGGAGGTGGTAGCCATGGCATAGGGAAGCTGTATCACCTCTACATCATCCCCAGGTTCCACCCATGTTGGCATGCCTTGGCTTGATAGGAGTGTGGATTACTGTAGCAGTTATAATTCCACTCATGCCCCATGATATGCCTTTTAACCCTAAATGCCACTCTGGCATATAGAGGGTTAAAGGCACATCATGGGGCATAGTGGGCAAATAGGGGATATAAGCTTTCTGCGGGCAGAGTGGCACCCTGGGGGCATGATGTAGGCATCAACTGGCGGGGCAGGTTGGCTAAAAGGAATAAAAAATAATAGTTTTTCTCAATCATTTATTAATAGGAAAAAATGTTTACAATGAATTAATATTTACTAGTAAACCTTTTTTTCCTATAGGGTAGTCTTATATTCAGGCTTTTAGTTTTTTTCCTAAATTAAATTTGGGGGGTCGTCTTATAATCGAGCAAATACAGTACATCATGCTGCAGAGTGGGTTAACCCATCAGGCAAATGCCCAGTGTGCCCAATTGCAAGTTCTGGGGACATTGGTGCCCATGGGACATTTACTGAAATGATACACTTGTCCTATACCACCCCTTGGAATCAGCTGCCTTCTAAATGTAAAAATGTGCAATAAACAGAAATAATAACTTATTGACATACATACATATTCTGCAGAGTAGCATGTTTATTATTAGAAAATGAATTAGTATCATTATAGCATGAGATTTCATTACGTGATATTATTGTATTAACTGAAACAATTTACTGTGTCTGCAAAGCCTAGCTCCCATTGCAGTCTGCGGTGGTTGAGAGCACTAAAATATACGGTATATAATAATATGATGCCCATAGGCACAGGGTCAGGCCAGAAGCACATCTGTGGTCATCTGAATCCACAAACCTAGTTAGCATTTGGTTTACAGGTTATGTCAGATGTGTAGGGGTTGGAGCACAGAGCAGAGAGACGCCAGGTAAAGTAGCAGATGCAAAACCAGGGTATAGTGCAACAGCAAAGGTCTTATTCCACTGTGCAATAATAAAAGGCAAAAACAGTACCGTACAGAAATCTGTGGTCTGGGGTAAAGAGAATCAGCAAAGTCTGTTAAGCAAGCCAAGGTCAAAGTCCAAAGAATCCAAAAAACAAGTATCCAGCAAGGAGGTATGGAATACAGGAAGGGACTTGAACAATCAAGCAATGATGGATCATTGCTGGTGGTTTAAATAACCCGCCAAAGTCTGACTCCTCCCCCAGCCTGTAGCCATAGTCAATGGTGACCTGTCCGTCACCACTTATCCCGCCCCCTGGTCAACCCTCCTGCGTCATGGGACTGCAGGACACCCCCACCCCCCCCGACGTCAATCTCTTTCCAGGACGCGCCCTGCGTGGCCGGGGATGAGGCCTGGACTTTGTTGATGCGGGCCGCGTGGTCCACGGATGAAGACACTGGTGTCCGGTGGAGTCCCTGCAGGGTGAAGATACCCGCGGAAGACAGAGGACGGATGTAGGTACCTGGCAGGTAGGTACAGTATGTGATAAAGGCCAATATCGTAATAGAGGTTATCACTACCCTTGCATGGTGATGGTCTTTTTTTTTACATTAAAACCCATCATTAGAGAGAGAGACACTGAATAGGGTCCTAAGGAATGTACATAATATTGGCGCCTGTAATTTATATATTGTGCTTCCACAGTACTAAATAGTTTCAACTTAAGGCAATATTGAAAGTTTTGTTAGGGCTTCTAAGCATCCAAATCTAAAGAAATCTATGATGAATCACTGA
>VKOC01025558.1:0-33797 GCA_009364415.1 Spea multiplicata
GCTGGATCGCGTAAAGGCTGGCTGTGACGTACCTGGTACGTCGCGGTCTGCCGGTGACCTGTGACCCGGAAGTACCAGGTACGTCCCGGTCTTGAAAGGGTTAAAGTATCTGCCGAAGTCAAACAAGAAACTTGGTATTATACTGACATGTTAACATATGTGAGAAACATGCAAATAATATTAATAAAAGATGTAAAACATCTTGTGGTTAGTTAACCCCTTAAGGACAATGGGCGGTGCCTAAACCGATTGAAAACAATGCATTTTGAGCCTTTACATGTACGGGCTTTGTCATAAAAGGGTTAATGTGTACCTTGATAGTGGAGAGCAGGTCTGGACTGTGGGGTCAGCGGCTTTATATGCCTGGCTCCAAGCTACTTGAGCAGAAGTAGCGTTGAACCGTGTATATCCAGCTGTCGGCCGCAGTGACGTCATCAGGCAGCCGCCATATTAAAGTACCAGAGCAGGTGGAGAGCCTTATACGATCATTTTTGATTGGCCAACAGCTTCTCTAGAAATGTAGAGCCATGGATACCTGACCATGACTATGTCTTGAAGCGTCATGGATGCCACTGCATCTCAACTGGGGCTCTGGTCTCAACTATGTGTAGTGAGCCTCAGCTAAAACACAGTGTGTCCACATATTAACAAGATGAATTATGGTCTTGAGTGGCCAGTTGACCAGAGCCAAGAACACCACTTGGAGCATTAGAACCATATGTCTACTAGGTGCGTGAGAGTATTTTCGTGAATATATTACAAGATATTATCACTGATGTGGTAGCCGATGAATTTTTTGTTGATGGTTTACTCCTAAAATTACATCATGTTAACCTTTGTGATGTCATAGCCTGATGTAGCAACTTCTACATTCTACCGATTTCCCTAGTTCTCTATGCATTTGTCTATACCCGGGCTAAAACTATTTAAAAGCCACCCTGTTCTTTTAAATTATATATGACTTCCCTTTACAGGAAATGCCGGATAAGGATTTTATATATAACTATGTAATTAACCCTTTAGTTATAATTTACCAATATTCAATAATAAAATCAGCTAAATAAATACAAAAAAAACCATTTTAGAAATGTATGAAATAATCATGCAGATCCTGATTCTTGAGAAAGATTACCCTGACATCTAATGAATAGTTTTTGTCATGCAGTTCCTAATTCCTGAGAATGACTCCAGAGTTAAGATGGCTACTCTCAAGTTGTCATATTTACTTTCTTAAAGGTCATATAATATATTAAGATACAATATAACTCTATATTAGATCATCTGATAATATTAGAAGGATTTGCATAGCCTTAAATTCCTTTGCTCACATGAACTGAAAATAACATCTACCTGATCTCTTCATTCTACCTCATTCTTGTGTGTAAAAATATATATTTTTCATCCCTGTATTAATCTACTCAAGTTCCTTGACCTTATCCACTTACCATTTACTTACAATTACAATATCGTTGATTTGCTTATTGCCAAGTAAAATAAACACTTCTCCTTTATGTCCTTGGACTGACCTTTCTGATGATCAGGAACAAAAGAATGCTTCGTTTTCTTCTTGCAAATTGCTGATTCTTACAAATCTTTCCTTTTTTTTCTAAACCATTTCCGTATGTTCTTATGTTCCTACTTCTTCTTACTCCTTATTTTTGATGCACGTTGGTTGCTTTCCATCATCACAAGGACTGGCCCTAGACTACTTCCCATTCTTTTTCTAGTCTTCCTCACTAGACGGTCTAATAAACCACAGAAGTTTGCATGACATCTAATCTCACGTATTTCATTTTCATCCATCAATATCTCCTCTTCTCTGGATTCTCGCTATACCACTGGTAGGTTCATTTTGTGACTCATGTTCTATGTATCTTCCAACCATTAATCCAAATGTCATAATGTATTTATTTTATATTTACATATATATATTAACATTTATTAATAATTAAAAAAATATTGATAGAACATTAAGACTTTTCAATTCAAAACCGCATGCCGATTAGATAATCTTTTTGAAAAAAATTAAATGTTTGCATTTAAATTATAGAAATGAGTTACAAATCCAAAGATTAAGTGAGAGGCAGTTTTTTTTTTCAATGAAATAGTGTTGTTTCCTTTGTTTTTGGTAAAAAGATCTCTGTGTATGTAACGATCAAGGTCGTTTTCCCAATCAAAACCTTCTATTTATAAGCTCTATATGATAATATGCAATTTTCTCTTTATCACCAAATATTTCTTTCATTTGGGGCTATAATTGTCACATGAAATAAACTGGTACAAAATATTTTGTTTGGATACAACCCAAAATCAATGATTTTTCCATATTTCTGAACATCCTGGGAGGACTGCCTCTGACATTATTTGATCACTTTGCTCTGCTTTTTTTTTTATTCATTGAAATTACCATTTCCATACAAAAAAAAAAAAAAAAAATTGGAGGACCTAAAACAGAAAATGTATTGAACTTCAAGCGTTGATTTTTTTTTTTTTTATTTCCATTTCAAATCGCGCATTTCAGTACTCTTAAGTCCCACATCCACACTCAATTAAACTGAGATCCCAGAGATGCAACTTCAAATACATGCCATTACCATTACCTAATTTCAATATAATCATAAAATATTATTATTATGTATAATAATAATAATACCATATAATTATTAATAATATTATTATTATTGTTCATTTCTAATACAATTTTCGCAATGTGATGATTCTGTTAGAGAGGACACTATGGACTAATGCTATACATTTCTAGCTGACCTTCCCTTCAGTCTGTTGGCTCCATTCCTATATATGATGAATGCAGCTGCCAGACTCACTCAGCTCCCACATCGCTCACACAATGTCATTACCCATTATCCCTTACACTGTAAACTTATATTTGACTGGGTTACATTTATAATACAGTTCTGGCATACAAGCTCCTCATTGTTTTAATGTCCCTCACCCCACTTCTATGACATTTACCTGGCCTTCCCTTTTGGCTTGATAAGCTTTACAAATAATCCAATTATTCACGTTTCATCACGCAGGCCGATCCTTCAGCCTTAAAGAGGAAACAAAATTCTTTCTCTCAGTAAGAATAAACCCCAGTGCTACATACAATGAGGTTCATTGATAGAAACTTAGTTTTATCTCATTTTGAGTCAATAAACCCCCTTTATTTGCCGACCTGGAGGCCGCCATTGTTGTCAGTCATGTGATATTTTGGGTGACTTTCCCGGGTCAAACACCACACTGAGCTGATGCTTTATGGCGATGCTAATGAAGTCCGTTACTGCATAGACTTTCATTAGTCAGAGTGTCCGACTGGGTGATTAAGACTAAGTCGCTCTATTACTTCCCACAGGCATTGTGATAAGGAGTCAGGGTGTTTGTCTAACAGATTGGGCTCAGATAATAGAACAAGAACTCATACAAACAGCTAATATGCAGCAGATACAGAACTGCATCCAGATACATAGACACATAGAGTCATTAATGCTTTAAATTAAGAGTCTCCTGCCTATCTAAAACTGCACCTTAAGGAAAACTATGCATTACTGTCAAGGGCTATTAGTGGGTATTTTCTGGTGCTTTTTAATCCTGCTTTAGGCAATAAAGCAATAAATACCCCAGAGAAAAAGCCCCTTTCTTACCCCTTGGCAGTACGCTCCATGTCTTTTGAAGGAAATATGGTGAAATGTAAGCACAGATCTCATGCATGCCCCAACACATTTAAAGCTTCTACTGCACCTCTAGTACCGCACACCAGACTGAATTTCACTCTTGGGGGGCAGTTCTTTGGGTGACTTTTCAGTGCCCCCCCAGTCCAGGCACCCCAACTGCCACTCATTGGGCAAAAAGACCAGCCCTGCTTATCTTGATGAGGTTGATTGTAATTAGCACCTGCCCATTACCAACAAATATATAACTGAATAAAAAACTATTTTACAGAGAAACTACACGACAGGCATGATGTCACATACTCGTCTTCTACGTCCCATGAAGTAGATACCCAAACTCTACACAACAGAAAGAATAATAACACCATAGGACTTTCAAGTGTATATTCAATGCTTTCATGCTACTGCAAAACAAATCACACACGCACACACACACGCACACACACACTTACCCCATAAAAGCTTCTCATCACATTCCTTCAATATGTTTTCTACAAGCCAATGTGATCCATAGAGCGTTACACATGGGAGAAATAGAAGAAAACCAAACAGATAATCACAGTAAGCCGTCGGTCTTAATTTGCAAGACTGGGACAACTGCTAGTAGCTAAATCAATGTCCGTACCGTAAAAGACATTCATTAGATTATGTATGATGAACCTCTACTGGTCACCCATGTCTTGGTTTAAATTTTAATTTTATGAATAATTTTATTTTTCCTTTTTGTTGCCATTTTGTCCAAAAAAATGAATAGTTATTTAGCACCAAATATACAATATTTTGTACTGCTAGTTTTTATAGATACATTTTAACCTACATGTCATGGAATTCTCCATCTCCGGAACATATCTCATTAACCTTCTGCTGTCGCGGAGGACCTTTGCACCGGTTACCAAACAAGTTACAGATACATGAAAATGTTCAAAATGAACAACTTATCAGGAAGAGAAGGTCATTCACGGTTGGGAAGATGGAAAAAGAGAAATAGTATTAAAAGTACATGAAACAAACAACTTAAGAACATACGGCGGAGCCTTATCTGCTCACTTGTACTATTTATTTTATTTATTATTATTATTTTTTATTATATTATTATTATTATTGAGTTTCAGTAGGGCTTTGTCTGAAAAAAATATTATAATAAATAGTTAGAACTATGATCTATATTTAAATCTAATATATAATAATATATAAATCTAAATATAATAGTCTTCTATATGATCACAGCAGAAGGAGTCGGCGTCAGATTAGGTGACCCTGAAAATCTGCCCCTTCACCCTGAAACCGGGGCAAAAACCCAGAGACTCAGGATCAAACGTTATATTTTTTAAAACCTAGAACTGATTTTTTTTATAAAAGAAAAAAGTCTGTTCCTCCATAGACTTTCATTAATCATAGTGTCGAGCTGTGTGATTAAGACTGAGGCGTTCTATCATTTAGCTCAAGGCATCTAGAAATTGAATATTATATTAATTCAAAACAAGAAGTTTTTTTTGTTGTTTTTTTTTAATGAGTAAACAGCACAATATTTCTGAAAATGTAATGTATTCTACTATTAAAAACGTATTTTTTTGCGGGAGGTGCCACTTAGTTTTAGAATAATTTCATTGTTTTTGTACAAAAATGTCCGTGTTGAACATAAGCCTTAGCAGAGCACAGAAGAAGATGATTATGAGAAGTCAGCTGAAACCTATTAAGCTCCGTGTAGATTTCTGTCGAATGAGGTTAAAAGAGCAGAACTAAACTACTTCACAAAGTCTTTAGAACCAGCAAACGGGCGCTTAGTTCAGACTGTGACGCCAGAAACACTTAGTAATGACTTCTGTTTGTTTTTGAGAAGAAAATGTTATTTTCGGGACCCGCTCATCCTCAACTCACAGAAACAGCCGTTTTTACAATGGGGGACCTCAATGACCATTTGTCCTGCAAAATTTTCCCCTTGATTTATACTTCCCCACTATTTTTTGGGATGAACAATATAAATATAATCTCTTTGTCCCGTAGCGTCAATTTATAATAATAATAATAATTTATCCTAACTACATAAAAACTGTTACAATGCATTTATAATATGTAATAAAGATGTTGGTATACATACATGATATGGACGAAAGTATTGGGACACCTGACCATTACTCCAACAAGGACTTAGATAACATAGCATTCTAAATACATAGACTTGAAGTTGGTCCCCCCCTTTGCAGCAGCTTCCACTCGCCCGGGAAGGATTTCCACAATATGTTGGGGAGTTTCTGTGGGAGTTTTTGCCCATTCATCCAGTAGAGCGTTTGTGAGGTCAGGGGCTGATGTTGGATGAGATGTCCGTCTCGCAATATCCGTTGAAGTTCATCCCAAAGGTGTTGGATGGGGTTGAGGTCAGGGCTCTGTGCGCCAAGTTCTTCCACCCCAAACTCATCCAGCCATGTCTTTATGGAGCATGCTATGTGCACCACTATATGGACAAAAGTATGGAAATCAGGGCTTGAGTCCCTTACTTTAAATCTTAATGGTTCAGCATACAGAGACATTGTGGACAATGCAACTTTGTGGGAACACTTTGGGGAAGACGCTATAAATACATTCATAGAACTATGGAAGAAAAATTCACTTTTTAAAGAAAATATTAAATCCACCATATTTTATGGCAAACAAGCTTTTTTGAGTTAAAAAATACTATTTCTGAATATCTTGCTTTCAATATAACTGCATGCTTTTTTAACTTTCTAATGCAAAAGTTATATATGACTAGAACAGATTTATACCCCTATGCGCTACCTATTTCTAGATATCTCCTTATATCTATACATAGGGAATGTGTCTGTGTTTGAACGATTATTTAAATCTTGTTCTAAGCCAGAAAACTCAAAAAAACTAGGAGGAATCGTTGGCAGACTGTCATGTTTTTTGATTGAATGTTTTAACAAAGAATTATCCAACAGCTGCTTAGATCAGCTCCAAAAAGTTTTATTGGCAACGATGCCGGAACTGACTTGGCATTCGAGAGGCAATATTGAGCCGAGTCACCTGGCGGGGGGGAGTTTTGTGTTTCTTCTGTATCTACAAAACGTCAATGTGTTGTTTGGGGCGAAACGGCAGAGAAAGCAAAAGGTTTTGACTTGTGAAACCAGAATCTAGCCCCAAAATTCACGTAAAGTTGTAAACCAACAAGAAAAAAAATGGTGGTTGGGGGGTACTTTAGAAATACCCACACATGCATGTTCGGTGGTCTTTCCATATGGCCAGCCCAGGCCTGAAACCTCCCGCCATACCCGGCAATCCAAATGCCCAGTTTATAGCATAACCAGTGTTGACTTTGCTTCTAGTCTGGGTCCTACCTATATAAGTAAGAAGGCATAGGAACTAACTGGAGTTGCCCGGTATATTTACTGCAGTCATTGGTATATTCTGACCTAGGCTTGAAAGTTTGGGAGGGCAGGTAGCCCCTGTGCCAAAAACAGAGGGCAGATCACCCAATTGGGTGGTCAGGCTTCCTGGTACATTGCTTAGCCAAAGGGCCGGTTGGTTGAGAGCAGAGATCTCTCCTGTAACCAGGCCATTCACAATATGGAGGTCTGTGCCAGAGCAGTAGGATAGAATGTCATATCCTGGCACGATGGAGAAGACAATGGCGAAGACGATGGCCAAGTGGCGGAAGAACTCTGGCCCTAAATACTCTACTGTGACAGAGAGAGACTAATAAAGGAATTCTCTTATTCCTAAATTATTCCTAAAAATACACATATTGCTTTATTAAAATATACATATTCAGTATATTTCATTAAATAAATATGATATGATAGCTTTAAGTTTTAGCTGGTGTTGCATTTTATTTTGACCACAAAATAAATGTTATTTCAACTTTAAAAAAAATAATAATTGTGAAACATTTGTATACAGTGACATAAGTGTTGTTTTTATAAGAAATGCCTGATAATGAATAAAATTGAAATTCAATAATATTTATTTAAAAAAAAAACCCTGGCTTGAAAAGCATAGACTGCAGTGCAGAAAGTTTCGAGATATATGTCCCTGTCGGCTTCAGTACTTGAAAAAAATATAGATTGTAAAAACAGAAGCTGCAAAGATGATTGATAGTTAAGAGTGTCATTGTTATTCTGTAGAAAATGTGTTTTTGGGGAAGTACTGACCCTTTCATGTGACCTGTAATAGCAAATCAGCTTTGGGATTTGGTAGATAAATAAGACGGTGACAAATAGCCCTTACCTGATTGTCAGAAGAAAAAGACATGACTCCCGTAGTCCGACTATGTTCAGTTCTGCATGATGAATGGACCTATTTTAACTGTGTATGTCTTATAGGATGAGCTGTCATTGAGAGAAAAAAAAAGGTGATTGAGGAAAAAAAGTAAATATAACATTGGACAGAAAAAAAGATGGAGGTAAGACGGCGAAAAAAAAAGATAAAGGGTTTTCCCGTAACCGCTGTCAAGTCTAGTTTTTCATCAAAATGTTGTGGTTTGATACATTGTATGGTGATCATTCTTTCTTTTCAGAAGACTCTTAGAAGAGCTGTGATAAAGACAAGGACAGGTCGGGGCTGGACATCTGGCACACCGAGCAACTGCCTGGTGGGCCACCGGTCAATGGCGCTCTATGCAATGTGGACATGCCCGGCCGCACACTATGTAAACATAAAAACCTAATGCGGTGCCTCAAGTGGCCTTAAAATTCCAGGGGTGACAAATCGTCCCCAGACATGCCCTGGATAAGGGTCCTCAATTACTACCGACATTTTAGATGCTCTATAGGAACCGTTAGAAACACTATGTTCCTTTGCGCTCAACATATTGAGCAACTGGTGAGTTTCCAGTAGCAATGGATGGAGTTTGGAAGAGGGCCCTATCAGACTGAGGCGTTAGCAGAACCATTTATGCATTTTGAGCCGATACAGAGTATTCTGGTAGCGAGGTATAAGAAAGTGTGACGTATTCTGGCCAAGGCCGGGGGGACGCCAGTCCATCTGTCACAAAACCAGGGAGCTGATCACCTCTTGGGAGATCAGGCTCTCCAGAATGCCGCTGCTCACCGGGTAGGTTAAAATGTCTGATCTCCCCAAGCGGATCATTCACTATATTGAGGACTGTGCCGAACCGGTGCTGCCTCTGTACTTACTTACTTATGCCCGACACCCCTGAGAGGTTTTGGGCCACCAATTACAGATCTTCAGAGTCCTGGGCCATTCTCTCTTGCTGGTTCAGGTGTAGCCCATTTTTTTTTGGTGTCAGCCTCGAGGTTCGCGTCACCAAGTGATTCTTCTATAGTATGCAGCAAAAGGTGCTGCATGCCTTTAAGTGACAGGATATGACATCATTTTCTGGTGCTCAGCAGTGGTGGCCACGGTGGGGGGGTGCTACTCAGGTCAGGGCTAGGGCAGTGCTGCAGCTCAATACTCCCATTGATGAAAACTGGATATTTTGACTTCAACTCCTTGTCTTTACTATGGATTATGAAGAGAAGCAAATTGAAAAGCTAACTTTTTCCATTAACTCCCGCAGATGGAATTTTAAATATTTTCCCCCCTCTGCTTTGTTCATAATGCATACTGACCTCGAAATGTCAAATTTGCCTGAATTACAATTCAGCCGGCGCGTTTTAAAAAAAAGTGTTAGAAAAAGGTGAGATATATTTGTTTATTTTTTTAAAATCTTTTTTTTTTTTTTTAAATCTATGTAGCAGCATTGACTTCAGCAATGGTTCATTTGCTAAGAGGCTTTACAATCTATATAACCTTTTACTTTTACAACCACGCAACGCGTTTGGCTAGAAACGGAGCCGTGCTCCGGGGTTTAGCAAAACTGTAAAACAACCTGTGGTTAATGATCAAGCAAAAGTACACAGACTGACAGCAAGTAAATCGGTAAAAGAAACAATGAATATTAGACCAGCTGGGGTAATTTATGTGCATGCATGAGCCACCTATAAATCCTTTGAAGGAGAAACAGGTTAAATGTGTAGTGCAAGAAAAAAAAAGGATTAATTTAAGGAAAGAAACAGACATAAGCCTGTACGAAAAACTTGAAACATGATTATTATATTTATATTAATATATTTTATATAGACGTTGGCTTGCCACCCTAGGCACATTTTCATTTATTCCCCGTGATGTCAAAGCAGAGAGTGCATTGGAATCTTACTGTCAGCTCTTGCAGGAAGACAGGGGCTTAACTAGAAACCAAAAATTGCCACAAAGGAGCCCCCAACTTCACTAAGCAACATGTCACGCAATGCCATCCACGCCCCCAAGCAGCTTGTTAGTGCCACCTTTCCCCCCAAGCAGCTTATCAGTGCCCTCCTAACCCCCAACCACTCCGTCTGTCCCCTAACAGCCGGCCTGCATTATAATTGCCCTCAAACAGCTTGTCTGTGCCTCATTGCCCCCCAAAAATCCTGCCTGTGCCTTCTTTGCCCATTGCAACATACACTCTGGCACACATACCTAAACACACTTACACAAATGTACACATGCTAACACACATACACTTACTCATACCCACTAACACACATGTACACACACATTCCCTCTCACAGCACTTACACATACATGCTCACTCGCAAACACAACACATACACATCCATGCAATCACAAACACTTATACTTTCATGCTCATACATACAAATGCTTTCACATACAGATTCATTCATGCTTACATTTATGCTTACATATACTAATACATTTACATTCATGCTCAAATACGTATATACACAGACATCCATGCCCACACACACTTATACATAGCCATTCATGCTTACATACAAGTATACATAGACATTCATGCTCACATACACTTATACATATATATTCATGCTTACATACATCCATGCTTATATACATACAAACAAATATACATGCATACCTCCTCCCTCCCGTCTGTAACTCTTTCCTCTCCTGCTGCTTTTGGTCTCCTGCTCGGACACTGTGCAAGCAAGCCTTGGTTTCACCGCAGGGTCAGATGATGTAACGTGACCCCGTTGTGTTATTCTCTCCCTGCGCAGGTTCAACATTGTTGAGAAAGGGCCCTTCTGACCTGGAACAGCCCGTCCAGGTGGCAAGGGCTCTTTCTGAACAACTGTGAAATGGTACGAGGAGATAGAAATAAGTAGTCGCAAGAGTCACTAGGGTCCCTCAGAGGGAAGGGCCCCATCGCAGTTGCCACACTGCATGGTTTTAGCAGGCTATGCATGAACCTCTAGCACATTTTAGTGATTGGACCTGGATAATAATAAAAATGATTCCTGTAAGGAGGTCTATCAAGGTGGAGAACTTCAGGAGCGACAAAAGACACTAGCTACTCTACATTGCAAATGTGAGATACTTAAGTGTTTGGTGGTGGTATGGTGGTTGCCGCACAGATCTCTATTAAGACGCAGCTGTCGGGGGATGGACCCTAAGTCTATGTTATTAGTAAGGTTTTTACCTATGACAACTGCTTTCCCCCTTCTGTTAAGCCTTAAGGTAATCCACTGACTGCTGTCATCAAGACTCACTATACACTTTGCTATGTTGTTATTTGGTTTCATGTCCTATAACATGAATGCAGGTTGACTTGAAACCACACTCCCCAAGTTTGTCTGACTTGTCAGGTGAGTGTGAGATGGTGAACAATGACTCCTCTCCTTCTGTCGTTGGTGTTTGTGTGGGAATGAAAATATGGCCCCCAAGATAATTAAGGGCCATCCCACATGCAGGTACAGTGATGGTCGGTGTTTTCTAAACCTATTCTGGCTGGCCTTGTTCCTCGCCATGGCCAACCCCCCCCAGAAAAGCTGTACTCAAGTTCTAACTTTTTATGCTTTTATTCTATTTACTGTAACTATTCTTTTTTTTACTTGACTCCTAAATAAATTTACCAACTTGGAATCCCAGTGCTCAGAGTTTGATTTTCCAAAGCTGAGGCACCAAAGAAGATTACATTGATGCAAACGTCAACTTGTACACAAGTTACTTTATCATTTCTGTTGAAGAGTAAAATTCCCCCTCTATGATGATATATGGGTAACACCATCATCTTTCTCAGCAGATGTACTTAACAACTAGATTGTGTGATTTGTGAGTTTCCCGAGACCTGAAAGTAACTGGAATGAATCATGCCTGTCAGATTCTAGAACTCCTGTGAGTCCCACATTAACATGGAGCACGTCCATTACAATAGACACATTTAATGGCTAATAAACTGTCTCATGGTGTTTATACCTACAATATCACTGACTCCTAAATTTTTCCAGCCTTCAGTTTTCTTATTTAATATTAAAAAAAATCCATGTATTCATTCATTTCTTTCAAAACAAATACTTCATTCATTTACATATAATGTGTTGCAGTGGTCACATGGTAAGTCTTTCTATATTGAGTTGACCGGCACCGCAGTATATAGGGCTGCTTGGCTTTGTGCGGGGCAGCCCCCATTCTACTAAATGAGATGACCCTGAGACTCTGGAAATATTAACCCTTTAATAGCCCATCATGTATTACATTTAGTGATGTCACCAATTGTGTCACCCAAATGACTCTAATACAAATCCTCGTGGAAACTTGACTTGTCATTATGTAAAAATTACGCTTAATTAGTGCAGTCACCTGCGGTCAAGCAGGAATATCAACCATAACATACTAGTACAAAAAGCACCATAAATTATTTATATCATCATGTATCAATTAAACACATACAATTTTACTGCAAATTTTTCAATAAATAATGATCTTATCTTCACTAGTCATTTTTTCCCAAATAAAACCTTTTTCGGCTGCCAAATAAAAATCTTTATTCACACAGAATTAGCATTTGTATGTGCTTGACAAATATTAAAATATATTTGAATTATATTAAAAAAGATCAATGTGGGAAAGTCAGCAGTATTGATATTTTTCTATCCATTATTTATTAGACACTTCATTTATAACTTTGAGATATTGATTTAAAAATGAGAATAACTTGACCGGTTCGAAATGAATGTGTTTATTGGCGACAAACAATGATCTAAATCTATATTATTTATTGATATAGCACCACCATCATATTGAGAAGTGCTGTACAGGCAAACGGGACATACGTCATGGATGAAGAGGTCCATTTTCATGTCTAGAAGAAAGTAGAGGTTTATAACACAAGAGGTGAAAGTGAAAATTTGGAGGTGGTCTAGCAACAGAATTGCAAAAAAATCTAAAACAAATTAAGAAAAATGGGAACTCACACTTACGTTGGAGGCAAGAAAAGACACACTGCTCTGCCAAGTGTTCACCAGACCAGAGTTCCAAGTTTGTGCGGCTGTTGGGACGGAGTATGGTGTGCTCTGATGGTGTGCTGTGGTACCAAGACGTTAGCAGCAGATACTTTAAGTCCTGTAAGTTTCTAGGCGTGTCCTCCATGGATGCGTCCCGGTGCCGTGTGTTCTCCAGGAAAGTGACGCACCTGGTCGCCTTCTTCCATCGCTCCGTGTGGTCCAGTTCTTCTGCTCACGTGCCCATTGTAGGCGCTTTCGGCAGAGGACAGAGGTCAGCACGGGCACCCTGACTGATCTGAGGCTACGCGGCCCCCATACGCAACAAACTGCGATGCTCTGCGTGTTCTGACTCCTTTCTATCAGAACCAGCAGTAACTTTTCAGCAATTTGAGCTACAGGAGCCTTCACCCCCCACGTGCATCAATGAGCCTCGGTCACCCATGACCCTGTGGCTGGTTCACCACTTTTCCTTCCTTCCTTGGAGAGCTTTTGATAGGTACCGACCACCGCAGACCGGGAACAAGAGCTGCAGTTTGGGTGATGCTCTGACCCGGTCGTCTCGCCATCACAATTTAGCCCTCGTCAAAGTCGCTCCGATCCTTACGCTGCCCGTTTTTTCCTGCTTCTAACACATCAACTTTGAGGACGAAATGTTGCCTAATATGTTGTACGTTGCTGCCTAAACAGAAGATGTTTTTGTAAAATAAGCTGGCTTTTTTCCTAAGAGAAGGGTTAATGCTCGCATTTCTTTGTAAGATGCAAGAGTGAACTTTCTGGAAACCCCCTACTTTGTGGTTTAGAAAGGGTTAATATAGCCATTTGCCTGGCACAGTTTAATCACCTACGCATTAATTTGCATCTTAAAAAAAAACCCTCAGTATATCTGTAATTACCCATGATATTAAGAACCAATGTATATTTCTGCTTGCTGTGATAAACATTCTCCCTAGGTACATTTGGTTTTGTTCTAAAATACAGAGTTGTATGGAATTACTCCTAAATGGCCAAATCAAGGATATTATGCCTGATTTAATTGCTGCTAAAACACTTCATTTTTAATAACAGCGTTATAACCACCTTATCACATCATCTCTGTCATTACAAATAGACAACCTGATGATGGGTTACAAACGACGGAAACCTTGTGAACCAGACATTTCTAATTAGCTCTTCAACAAAGTTTTATTGTGACCCGGCACGTCGGGTTCAGTTCTACTTCAGCAGGGGTCAACAGCATGTATTCGCATTGTCCGTTTCAGTATGACAAAAACAGCGGACGTTACAAAATCACAAGGGCAGTTATCGTGTTTTTCTCAGTTTGACACATTTTAAAGAGCTAGATAGACCCCCCCTATCTATAATATGCACTTATAACCAACCTATCCAAGTGCATAGAGTGATTCTATCTCACTTTCTAAACATTTGCCCCTTTTCCGTGCTCTTCTATCCCACTCACTTGCTCTAACATCACACACGCTTACACTAACGCTATACACTAACACACACAATGTAACGGCATATGCTGATACACTAATGCTAACAACCATATACTCTCGCTCTATCTCTTTCTCATCATCTGTACAAATAACACCCTCAATCGAACACCATACACTAACACTCATTCATTCTAACACCATTTACACATACATACATGGGCATGTACTCATATACTCTCTCCTTCTCATACCATCAGTACAACTTGGGCAACTCTCCCTCTCAGCCCTTGCAATGAGCCCTGTCTTCACTGCAGCTTGCACTTTGCAGCCACTGCTACTGGGGGGGGGGTCACGTAACGCACGCTATCTGTCCCCCCCCCGGGCACTTGGATGCTGTGCACCGCCTTAGCTCATCAGGAATTTCATTTGATAATTCTGCCACCATTATCCATATTCATCAGCTTCCCTAAAGTATAAAATTCCCCTTTTTTTACCAAATATCTCCAAAACAGTTACAATTATTGAAACCCAAAAAGTAGGTCTTTTTGATACTTATATACAAGAATCTTAAACATCTTTTAACAGAGTCGTTGCTTGTAAAATTTATTCCTCCTACCCCACTCGATAAATAATTTTGCTTAGACCACCGGGCAAACTAGATCAACCTCCGTGAATTAGGATCGCCCATAATTCCAAATGAAGTTCATAGAACCCGGGTGTCAATCAATACCAACATGTAGACAAGCCAAGATAAAGATTTTTTTCTTTATACTATTCATTTAGCCTTTATATATTTTTTTTTTAGTGATTTCAAATTATTTCTCTTAACCTGCAGACTTTTCCTTAGCAGTCTGCCATTTATCTGTGTAGGTTATGGGGGATTTTGTCAGACTTGGTTTGGCTTTCATGTGAACCGTCTTATTCTGGGAGGAATAGAACTTTCTTGACAAATAATGAATGTACTCTGCAAAAGGGTAAAAGGGCCAAGGTTCCTTTGTATTCAGACGGAATGTCTTCTCGGTTTACAGCTTTTTATATTTTTATCATAAAATCTCACCACTTGCCGAGTCTATGATGACACATAATCAGGTACTCTCATCAGATGCTTACCTGTATTAGGTTAATTACCTCTAGCAATGTCTTAGAGAGTTTTCTGATTGCGTGGCATTTACAAATTAGAACTTTGCCACCTTAACTTATAGTAAAAATTAATTTTTAGAATTATAACGTAAAATTAAGAAAAAAATAAAGAAACCCACTATGATGTGATAGCAGATTTAATGATTTCATTTATTAATTATGTATTTAATTATTTAATTCTATAGCGCTATTACAATGGGGGTTGAGTGAAAATTGGACATTATTTCAGCCTCGGTAAAGGCATAATCTAAATTTTATTAAAGACAGGAGGTGGATAATTTGCATAAACCTTCTTTACTGAGCCACCAATAGCAGCAAAGAAAAAAAATCTAAATAACAGAAGAACATAGCCGATGAATGATCAACATATATAATGTCCCCACCGTCACTCCTCTTCCTCGTCTTTGGTGCGAAACCATAGTCAGATGGAAACTTGAAGACCAATGAACCAATCGAAACGGAACATGAACAGTCGAGTATTTGCCAGGAACCCTAGGCACCAGCCAGGTGATCGCCATTAAACTGGAGAGAGAAAACTATAAAAGGAACTGAAAACAAGGTAATGTAACAATAATACCCGGGAGAGAGAAATAGAATGAAAAAACTTACCCCAAAGAAAGACACCTGGGAAAGGTTTGGGGGGGTTATTTCAATCTGCCAATCTTAAAACGTCAGTCAAGGAGGCGCCAAGTGTGACGGCACCTGTGGCGCCAGCACCCCTGACTGAATGAGCGTCGAACCTAGGATCAATACCTGCCAGGCTCAACAGCCAATGCACCCACCTGGCGATAATGGGGGTAGAAATGGAGGAGCATAGAACATTTAATAGATAGGAGAAACCAGTATGACATATATATATAAAATAAATAAAAATAATAATTAATATGAATACAAATTAAATGTAATAATGGTATGAAAAAAGTTGACCTGACCCTGCTGGTGGTAGCAGCAAAGAAGAGGAAGAGGAGTGACGGTGGGGACATTATATAGGTTCATCATTCATCGGCTATGTTCTTCTGTTGTTTTGAGTTTTTTCTTTGCTGCTATTGGGGGTACAGTAAATAATTTTATGCAAATTGTGAAGCCTCCCGTCTTGTGGTAAAATGAATTACGTTAACATTGACAATATATAAAATAACAATCATACTAAGACATGTGGAGGCATACTGGTACAGAATGAGAGGATGGAGCTGCTCTTGTGAGCTTACAATCTATTTGGAGGTTAAGGAGGAGTGGGACAGAAGGAGAGAGGTCTGCTTGAGCGAGGGTAAGTTGATTGTAGGTGATGGGGAGAAGTCAGTGGCATGGACATCTCAAAGGTGGGGAGGACAGATGGTTTTCTCTCAGAAATGGTTGAGATTAGTTGGGTTTTTAGTGAGCATATGAAGTATGGGATGGTATGGGGAGGGTTTGGGGAGGGTATGGGGAGCCAGTGGAAGGTCAGATGAAGAGCAAAGGGATAAGAAAATAAGGCATCCAGGATGGATTAGAGCAGAGAAAGGTGCAAGCGTGGGAGGCTGTTTACTAGAAGGTTGCAGTAATCCAGATGGGATATCACAATGGACTGGAATAATATTTTAATAGTGTTTTGAGTGAAGAAAGCAGGAATTTGAGATACAAAATATGTATATTATTCATGATTTTTTTATGAAAGCCACAGAAAGAAATAAGCCTTCCTTGTAAACTTTATATATTTCCTCTTTTTTTTGTTTATACTTTAATTTCAATAAGTCATCCCCATTTCAGATATACCCTTGGAAACTACGTATACAACAATAATGTTCCTGTTTTAACGCTTATGTGTAGAATAAATCTATGTAAAATCTTGATAATATTAGTTAATTAAAAATGTGCTTTTTGTGTCAGCTGCTGTGGATTAAAGCAGTTCCATCCCATGTGCCTTTGCCAGAATACTTTTGGGACTTGGCTGTGTATCCCAGTCGGCGTATTGCGCTGACATTTATAATGTTTTGGATCCTTAAGCTGTTTTCAGGTACGTTAATAAAGTCAATCAATGATATTTAAATCATTAGCACGGGGCTAGTACAGAATGATATTTAAAATGGGAATCTATAGCAGATGGGGAAATTGATCACAAATTCTCTAGTAACTTAGTGAGAAGAAAGGACTCTGTTAACACTATAAACTAGAGTTCTTTGGCATTTTATTTCATTAATACCAGTACTCTCAGAAGACTTTTTGAAGGTCATTTTGAGGGTTAAACCAAGTTATGAAAAACCTCAGTGAATTCTTTGTAACGCATTTTTAAAAGCATCCCTTAGTCGAGAACTCCGAGGGTGAACTGAGGTAGCAAAACTACGCAACGCCATAAAATCAGTTAAAATGTGAAACATTTAAAAAGAAAAACACAATGTGAAAATATGTGAATAATTTCTCAAAAGCTGGCTCATCTAGACCTACTCTTAACCAAGGAAGGAGAACTCTTCCTACTTGGGGTATGGGGGTAATAAAGCCCACCAAAAAAATCTTTCAATTCTCATGCTTTGCTTAGTGGGATGAGGGGGTTTACAGTTTATTTACAGGGAACCCCCTTCTTCATTTATTAAAATGCACTATATGGACAAAAGTATTGGGACACCTGACCATTACAGGGACTTGGATGACATCACATTCTACATACATAGACATTAATATGAAGTTGGTCCCCCTTTTGCGGCTATAACGGCTTTCACTCTTCTGGAAAGGATTTCCACAAGATTTTGGGGAGTTTCTCTGGGAATTTTTGCCCATTCATCCAGTAGAGTATTTGTGAGGTCAGGCACTGATGTTGGACGAGAAGGTCTGGTTTGCAAACTCCGTTCCAGTTGATCCCAAAGGTGTTGGATGGGGTTAAGGTCAGGTCTCTGTGCGGCCGGCCAAGTTCTTCCACCCCAAACTCATCCAACCATGTCTTTATGGACATTGCATTGTGCACCGGGGCCACAGTCACACTGGAGTAGGAACTGGTCTTCCCCAAACTGTTCCCACAAAGTTGGAAGCTCAGCATTGTCCAAAATGTATTGATATGATCAAGGGAACAGTTTGAGTCAAAGAAAAAAGAAATCACTTCTGATTTCAACTGGCTGCTTTTTAAATCGAGGATCTTGGCATTTTCACTATAAAAATAGCTCTTATTTTCATCTTACAATTAATTTATTCAGTTTTTGTACATATACATCTAATGAAGGCAAGGACCTGCAATCAAGCCAAACATTAAACATCCAGTAGAAAGAACATGTACGTTAATTAGAATACAACATCTTGAAGATGAAAGTAATTAAAAAATTTAAAAAAACAGTGTAAATCCAATTTTATGAGATCTGTTTGGAACATTATTACTGATATTAAGAGTGACATTTTAGGGAGGTGACCTAATTAAAATCCATTGGTTTGTGCAAGTAAAATAAAACAATAAAATTATGTTATAGAAAAATAAATCATATCCCATGTAATTACTTTTCTTGTTATGAAAACCATGGGTGCTATTAATCAAACTTTTGAAAAATAATTCAACAAAAACAGAATTCAAATAATTCCTACAACAAAGCCTGATCGGAATATGAAATCAATACAAAGGCTCAACTCACCCTCTATCTCCTATGTTGTAACAGGAAAGGGCTGGTAACATTCTGCCCCAGGGGGTAAGTCAAGTTACCCAGTAATAAACCAGCCCCAAAAAAGTGCACTATCCCATCCTGTCAAAACATATTCACAGATACTGAAAAGCCAGGAAAGAGAAACATCCACTTTCATCATCTAAATGTTATGTAAAGCCCTTGGTGTTCCATACGCCCCCTGGTGATTATAAGTGGAATTGCATAACATGCACAAAAGTGGCCCACAGTCTTTGGAGTATATAGTGATCATCAGAAATCTTTGGAACCTGTCACTTTTTGCGTAGGACCCCTTATCTTAGATGCCCTTTATATAAAAATGGTACCCCCCTTTTCCCAGATTCCTTCATGTAAAAAGAAAATGTCCAACCCACCCCATTCCCTCAAGGTCTCCCCTACCTAAAAAAAAGAATGCATCGTATTCAAGGTAGGTATGTGGGTGAAGTATCAGTATAGGACAGTGGGTGCCTCGGTGTCCTCCACAGGATGTACCCCTTGATGGGAGCCTTGTTGAAGCAAGAGGGGGCTTCAAACAGGGCTGAGCTGGGCCTGTATAATGTATAGTTAAATCTGGTAGATGACTTTAACCCCTTCAGGACCGGCGTTTGTGTACTGCGTCTTCAGTTGAAGACCGCAGTTTTTTTTAAATATTTAAATTCCGTGCTGGGGGAGCGGCTGCTATGGATCGCTGGGGGACACCCAGCGGTCAGTAACAGCCGCCCCTCGCAATCCCAGCGTTCATAGGGGTTCTTGTTGTTATCTGTTCTTTATATTGTGCCAACCATTCCCGCAGCGCTTCATACAGTCCCTACATTCAAAGGGTTTTATAAAACTAGAACTGACCAACACATTTAAGAGGGCCCTGCTCGCAAGAGCTTACAATCTATCGGTAACTACCGACCTTGCTGGTCAACTCTAAAGGACTTTAAGAGTTATAAGAATGTCTACTGGATAGATATGTGAATATTAGACTTTAACCTTTCTCTGTGGAATAAGAGTACGTGTATTCAGACTGCATTCTAATGCTACCGGATGTATTGATTTAGTATTTAGGTGTAGATACATATTTACATTACAGCGATGTCTACCTGTAGAAGCAGCGGATTGAAAGAGGTTTTGCCAATAAAAGTAATTCCTTCCATGTCGTCCCCTTAAGTGAATCTGCAGACGCTTATTTTATTCTATCTGTTCCCGGCCTTTCCTTTTAGACACTGAAGTATTTTAACGAGCCCCTGGCTTCCCTTTGCCTGTAACGTGCGTTGGGAGCCGTTCCGAGCGCTGCTTTAGTGCTCAGTCTTTACATGGCGCCATAAATGCGTTTACACAATTTAACATCTGCAAAGATGAACGGGAAAACCTTCCCAAAATCATCTTTTACAAACAGAACGAACTTGGTGACAATATTTAAGCCGAATAATTTGGGTAAATATTTAAATATACAGATCAGTTAATAAATAGGTTGCAAGATTGTAAGTTCTTGCAAGTAGCTGTATTTATTTCTTTACCTATCACACTCAGGCCCAGATGAGCCCATTGGCACACAGGTCAAGTACATAATGGGCCGCTGGCCAACACCCCCTTTATTTACCCTTACTACTGCTCCAACTGCAGATAGGGTCTTGGAGTTTCTGACTGGCGGCACCACTAAAGGGACAGTCTAGTGTCACAGGCGGCCTCCTCAACAAATAATGTTAATTGTAGTACTTTGTAAGTACTTTAACCCCTTAATGACAAAGCCTGTACATGTACGGGCTCAAAATGCATTGTTTTCAATGGGTTTAGTGACCGCCCATTGTCCTTAAGGGGTTAATATTTATTTTTCAGCCCTATTCTAGAGCCGTAACGCAACACCCACAACCCTCCCCTCTTCTCACTCGACTAATATACCGCTTGGGCACTGGCGTAACAGAGGCTCCCGGAGGGGGTGCTATCCAGCTCTTGAAACCCCCTCCCAAGCCCAGCATAACGATGGGTCGGCAGGTGGCGCTCCCTCAGCCCCAGCAATTCATGTACCGAGTACCGACGCTCAGACAAAGCAGCGAGTGTGACGACTGCGAGGGAGCAGACAGCTGTCAGTGGCCTACCCCCTTCCTGAGCCGGCAAAGGTATGTTAGTGTGTGTGAGTATGTTACTGTATGTGTGTGTGTATGTTAGTATGTGCGAGTAAGTAAGTATGCTAGTGTGTGCTAGTCTGTGCAAGTGTGTTAGTGTGTGTAGGTATGTGTAAGTGTGTATTAAGTATATTAGTGTGTGCGTGTGAGTATACGTCATGTTTTAAGGAGTGAGTTGTGATATGTGATTGATATGGGGGAGTGACTTCTGATGTGTGATAGATGTGAGGGAAGGTGTTTAACTATGTTATTTAAAAAAAACCAGCTAAAATATATCAGGTTTATTGCGAATTCTGCACCTAATTTTGGCCATTCTATTAATTAAGTCTCATTCGTTTGGAAAAGAATACTACATATATCTTTTTTTTACACAAATATTCTAAGAATATGTTCTTTTCTAATATGTTCCCTCTATGAGGATATAAAGGCACAATTATAAAAAATAAGGGACCATTATATATAATAACCACCAATAATACATCATTTAATTTTAAAAATACACAGTAATTTGGGCCATTATATTTTTTTATACTCAGTCTCATTATAACTCACGTTTTAAGCAATTTTCTCAGAGGATCATTCTATTGGCTTTCGGTTTAACATAATAACAAGCCAATGTAACATTGCTGAGAATGTACAGCTGACGTTACTTAACTTATAATAACACCGAGAGGTCAGTTTAACCGATGAAACTAAATTGTTCTATTTAGTAGAAGTAATAAATACTATTTGTATATTTTAACACATTCCCATGAACTAGAATAGGCAATAGTTCTGGGGCCAAACAATTGCTAGGTATACCTAGGAACTCTTTGGGTTTGACCTGGAGCCTCAGAGTAACATGCCAGGAAATTAACATGTTTGGCCATGCCCACTCTTTGACAACTTCCTGCCTACTTCCACTACATGGATGTCTGGGCCTAGCCCTACTCCTATGTGCAGCTCTATACACAATTAGCCTTGCCCCTATGCGCATTGTTACATTGTTTATTTCAAAGGAGGATACGTGGAACCGCCTCCTATCAGAAGTCATAGAGGCTAATACATTGAGGGAATTTAAGACCAAGGACTAATTAAGGTCCGGGTTCTTGAAAATACGAGCCGGGAACAAAAGGAAGACTAGATGGACCGAGTGGTTCTTATATTCCGTCAAATGCTATGTTTTCACCTATGCCCAATGTGCATCTAGACTTGCCCATTGGGACAGCTCCAAGTAGTCTACCCTGAGAGGTTCCTGGGACCAGAGGCATTGCCAATGAGTTTCTCCGGGTACTAAGGTGTCTTCTGGAAAGCCCTAAAGTGTATGATCAGGGATGTAAACATGTAATGTATCTATGGATTTCATAGTGTATTTTTATGGAGTCTGTGGAGTTTATTGGGGTTATCAAGTGTTTCTAGTCAGCTTGACCACTTCATCTCAGAGAAACCCACCATATGTTCTTGTGTATTGAGATCCTAGTTAGTCTCACTGAAGTGCTATCAACAGCTTCTGTGACTTTTCCTGAGGATGACTAAAATGCCACGTTTCCCTCCAGGATGGCAGTGGGAGCCATTTATGCAGGGTGAAAAATTAATTCATTCATAACTTTTGACTTTTCTTGTAACCATTATTTGTGAATGTTTCCATAGGAGCATCAAACTCTCCAGAACGGAATGCTTAGTAAATATACCCAATATACATATACATAAATTACAACATTGGCATTTTTTGGTGTTGTTATCTATCTTTTTAGCAAATCTGAAATAATATCAAGGCTGTACCCCTGTACAGGACTCTTTATTCCGTTCAGCTCCACGCAGCCGTCAACTAGCACATTGAAAAAAAAGCCATTAATCTTCTAAACGTCCATGCGCGTTTCCGCCTGTTATACGCAATAAGTGTATCCAGTGTGCCTTTAGTGTCCTTTCTTCTTTGCGTGTTAATTTTTTTTTTAGGCAGATGCCAATAGTGTACACGCATCCATTTTATGATCATTGACCGTGTTTTGATACCTAGCTGTCTTCTCATAGATGTTCCTCCGTGACTCTCTGACACTCTCATGGTCTCAAGTCCGGGACTTTGCATAGCAATAAAATTCTAAGCCTCTTATGTATTATTTTTAATCATCTTATATCAAAGTATTACTGACCATTTAACGAGGATAATATTTAAAGATTGACAGAAGTAATGTATAATTTTTTTTTTTTTACTGCAGTGTGTCATATTAATAATTGGCCTCTATACTTAATTAGTCACTAATTGCCACTAAGCTACACAACAATTTCTTTCAACAATTTATTGTACAATTACGGTGTGATCTACAGGCATTAATAATTCTCTAATCAGTATGTAATGTGCAATTTAAATGAAAGCTACAGAACTCACAAGAGAACAAGCTCAGGAGAGCGGGGTTCGCTTGCAGACGCCTTTCATTTCCTTGACAAACTCCTTTGAGTCTCTTCACGCAGAATAAGTGTGAGCCATTTTAGAATCGCAACAGAGAGAAACAAAAGAAATTAACGTGTTTAGAAACATAAAAGGTGAGAGGAATTAGCTGGAGCCGTAATTATATTCTCCAGAAGGTAAATATTGCATTTTCTGGTATGAAATATTAAAATTGTTGTACGTTTCCAACAAGTACTCCATTTCGATCCGATCTTATTTTACTGTAACTCCGGTTTTCAGAAGGTATACATACTATACGTGCTAAAGTTATTCATTTCATTCTCACTGTAGAAGGTATTCGGGTTAAAAAAAATGGAAACAAATTATTTGACGGCAGATCAGACCCATTCGGCCCATGCTTGTTTTTCCTGCTGTAAAGACTCAAACCTTAATCAGTCGTTGGTCCCGACTTAGATTTAGGAGCCCAGTGGCGGCAGGTGGGTAATTCCAATGGGAGTTCACAATTTATAATATATTTATTAAATTAACCCTAAAGACCCCATCAACCATAACTACCCCTAAATTAACCCTAAAGACCCCATCAACCATAATTGCCCCAAATTACCCTAAACACCCATCAACCATAACTGTCCTAAATTAACCCTAAACACTCCCATCAACCAGAACTGCACCAAAATTTAGCCCTAAACACCCTCCATCAACCAGAACTGCCCCTAAATTAACCCTAAAGACCCCACTAACCATAACTGCCCTAAATTAACCCCCACCTCCCCTAACTTTCAGCAGCTCCTCAATCAAATGGGCGGCTCAGCCGGCGCTTTAGCAAGCGCAGCAGCAATCGAGCCAAATAGGGTCTTTCTACCTATCACACGTGCGATAGGCATAGGCAGGCTACATCAGGGGACATGAACCCCAAAGCACAAAAGGAAAAAAAAATTAGCAAAATTCATCAAAAATACATTTTATGTAAATCAGATTAAAATGAATTTTTGATAAAGTTTGCACATTTTTTTTCCTATTGCGCTTGGGGGTTCACGTGGAGGAGCCTCCACTGCATATGCCCGTCCCATGCATTTTTAAATGCAGACAGACAGAACTGGGAGACAGACAAAGAGAAGTACTTTTTTTTTGGGGGGGGGCAAATTGTGCTTCTGAATTCCATCCGAACCAAAAGGGCAAGAAACAGAATTTGTCATCCGAAAATGAATGAGCCAAAAAAGTGAAAAATGTGTCCACAATAATTTGGAAAGATTGGCTCTAAGTTTCTGTAGCTGCTCACTGAAGAATTCTGGGGGTTCATTAGATGACCTTGCAATACCTCACTGTGACATTGTGGGTGTCATGATGAATTCCTCTCCTTTTCCTGAAATACCCACTATTCCGGGAGTAAAACACATTTACTCTGCATAGAATGGATTATATGCGATTCAAAACCTTGCTTTTGTATAAATCAGATGAAGAACGGCTGGCAAATGGTAAAAAGTAAAAAAGAAGTATTTAAAAATTCCCTCTGAACAGAATATTAACGAGTGACTGGGAATACATAACCGCGCAACCTTACTGCAATTGCTTAAGGGATTACAATAATTAGCTTTGACTTAATTGCTATTTAAAAATGGTCTCCACAGGTAGTTTCTTTAATATAAGATTTAAAATTCCATTAGTGCCATGACAGGAATGCAACTTAGCAGAGGAAGGGACTTTGTGATCTTTGTCTAAAACGTTCGGTGTAATTGATGATAATACAGAAAACCGTTAGTCGCGTGATTGATATCGGTTACCTTTCTAATTACATCAAAGCTTTTCTGGCGCGAGTTAGGTCAGGGAACTTATACATTCTCAGCTATAGTTTTTTTTTTTTGACAAATAACCGTAATTTAAAACAAAATTATTAAACTATAAAACTAATAACCTAGCGCTTTAAAAAAATAAAAATCTTTTTTGTATCGTGGCATGCATGGGGTGACTACAGTAAGTAAAAAAAAAGGAAATTATATGACGCAAGATGGTCATTTCCTTTCCAAATGCACTTTTTTTCCATATAAATCAAAAAAAGAAAACGTTATAAATATAAATCATGCAACAAATAGACGCAGCACAAAGTTTAACTCAAATTCCAAAAAAAAACCTTGGAAACATCTGAGGAAAAAAGCGTATTTCGGTAAATAGTAAGTTATGTCACACGCGTCACTTTTGCAATGTAAGGTTTAAAGAAGTAAATTGAGTTGTTAGGTCTGTTGTGACATCACAGGGCTGATATTTAAAATCCTGAGTTATTAATATTATATTTTATTCATATAGTGCCAACAATTTAACCAGTGCTTCATAAAATGCATATATTCTGGGGATATATTCTGGGGATGACAAAACTAAGATAGACGGAGGCAAACCGATACATTAGATAAAGAGGCCAGGAGGGATCTGCATAAAGTGACATAAAGTATGGCGCATAAATAAAAAATGCTTGCGTATGAAAAAAAATCTTATACTATGTATTATTTGAATATTAGACTTGTGCGTTCAGGTTCGTACGATTTGCAAATTTACAGAATTTTGGTAAATTCGGTGATCCGTATGAAGCCCCCAAAACAGGGCTGGACCCTCATGGATTGGACAAAAGTGAGGCAAAAAGCTCAGAATTTTCAGGAGAAATTTGTAGGCCCAAATTCACTCACACTCTCATTCACTCACACTCTCTCACACTTTAACTCTCTCTCACACTCTCAAAATGTTTCCCTACCTTCTCTGCTGATCACTTCCTCTTCTGCTGACCACATCCACATCTTCTTCTGCCTTTTCTTCGTCTTCATGTTCTGTCCGCTATCTTCTCCGTTCATCATCTTCTATCTTCAGTCTTCTATATTCTCCTGCATATCCACGGACATAAATTGGAGAGAACGTCTGCCAAAATGATGGCACTCGCGGTTACATAAGATGAAATAGAACAAAGGCACCACTTAACCCTCTTCATTGGGGTAATTCCTGCCATTCTCTCTGCTTCTGTGGTAATAAATCCAGTGGAGACTGTGCCAACTCGACGCAGCCCTCCATAATGTAGATGAACCAGTTGGGGAGATCAGAGATCTTCCTTGTAAACGGTCCGCTGAGCAGTTGGTTTTGTGGCAGGGGGACCTCTCTGGACCTGCTACTCTACGACTAGGCCCTGTTTCCGAAAGAGTGGTCAGATTTTAGCAAATCCGCTTTAATAATCATGAAAATATAAAAACATTTAAAATTCTACTAAAAAAAAAGATAAAACTTCTCTATTGATGCCTCAATTTGCTTGTTTAGTAAACAGTATATTCATTTGTTTTGATAACAAAGGGTTCTTAGCGATCATTTCTTTTTCTTTTGAGGATGAAATGTCTAAAACCATAATTTTCTGTATTAAAAAGTATATGTGACAGATTAACGCAGCATTCTCTCCTGATTGTCACATACATTATTTATAATGTAAAAACGGTTATGATAATCTTTTTAAATCTCAGATCTTTGTTTGAAGTTTCTCTTGGCTGTAAATGAATTTCTATTCGGTTCCGCTGACTGCTGGTTCTCCGCCGTTAGCTTGGCACACGTTCCCGGCCTCTAATTAGTAAATGCTGTTAATTGCATACATATGAGCGAAATGCCGAAAATATTTGGCAACTTTCACCGAGGTAGTTCCTTTCATCGTTTTCACATCTCTAATCAGTAATTCTACATCTGATTAGTGATCTGGAACATTTCAGGGCAACGGTGTTTATCCAACCTCAGCTAATTTGCATTTAACTCTTAATAATAAAGAAACTCTTTGACCTGCGGTTGGTTTTTCCATTTACCGAAAATAAGAGGTTTTAGAGAAAGGATCTAAAGCCTTCTGCAACCAATGCTTTTTAAGAAATTCTGAAATTATTATTATTATTATTAATATATATATATATATAATTCCCTCTCTCTTTCTCTCTCTCTCTGTATGCAGGGCCGGCCCGACAATGGAGCCGAGTGGGGCAACTGCTCCAGGCAGCACTTTTGAAGCCCTTGTTTTTTTATTTTTTATTTTTTTAAAGCGGAAGAGAGAGAGGGGCACCGAGTGGTTTTCACTTACCAAGTTGTCAGTACCCGCTCCGGCGCCCTCTCTCTCTCCTGCTGCGAGCCCTCCTAGCTCGGTCTTTGTAATGCTGAGTGCCAGAAGATGACAATCATTTCCTGCGCTCAGCATTACAAGCCGGCACCTGAGACCGAGCAGGGAGACTCACCGCAGGACTGCTGAAAGGTAAGTATAGGGGGGGGGTAGGGTCGATAATAGGGAGGGAGGGAGAGGAAGGGTAGATAATGGGAGGGCGGCATTTTAAACTTCACCCCAGGCGGCATTTTGTCTTGGGCCGGCCCTGTCTGTATGTATATACTATGTACATACTGTATAAGTATATACATATATATTTATAGAGGTTGAGCAGACTGGATGGGCCAAATGGTTCTTATCTGCTCTCTATGTTTCTATATTGCTATAATTTGGCAATCTTTAACATTAAAGCTTAAGTAACTTGAAAATGTGAAAATCAGCCCCTAGTGAATTCCTTCTGCCGTACTGTATCGCTTAAATAGTTAAGCTTTCTTAAATAACAAATTAAAATTAATAATTGAAACATCTATGCCTATTTACAGATGTAACACTCATCTACTTTATCCACGCACATTTCCCAAAGCACACATACAGGGATCGACACCAGCGCAATGTTACTTTTTTTTTTTTTAATTTCCTTTTCCTCCGTAAACCATAATGACTTCATCCAGTGAACAGTTCGTGCTACAATTAAGTCGGCGGAATGTGGAGATCTCTCATATTGCCACGGAGGACCGAGTGGGAGAAAGAGACAGATTCTAATTTATCACAACCTTTTCTTCATTAATAGAAAGACAGGTTTGAACTATGCTACAGCACTTCCAGAAATCTAAAGGAGACGTGAAATGATCTGATCATGTAAGTGAATGATTTATTGCTCCTTTATGGCCTAAACAAAGGACTTGCCCTGTTACAATTCATCTCTTCAAATATGCTATAATTGCCCTGAAAATTAAAATTACATTCACACGCGGTTCCAGACATAGCTGTAGAAAAGTAGCAAGAATGTAGATACTGGAACATTAAGGTCTCTTCTTAAGTCTGTAATCTTATAGCTATTAAGGAATTTTATATCGCAATGTAAAATATAAAAAAGTAAATTTAAAGGGACAGTTTTGTGCCACCACTAGCGGTGAATGCATATTAAAGTACTTTTATAAATACGTAAAGGGAGAAAGAACTACCATGGTAAAAAGCTAACGTTCCAGGGCTGTATTGTAATCTACCAGAGAGGAACTTACTTCTGGTGGTCTCCATAGTGTAAATGGACTTGTTGGGGAGATCTATTGAGCGGCAGCACACCAGAGGGCCTGATCAACCAAGAAGGCAATCTATCTCCTGGTTTTGTTGCAGGGGACGTAGTCCTCCTGGATCCACCAAGCTAGGCACCATTTGCCACCTGTTGTCGAAAATATTTTACTTCCACTATTGGCTACACCTTTTTAACCACTAATGTTAACCATGTAACCAACTCACTGGTACAAGAGTATAAGGCCCTCTTCTGCTGTAACCACTGGCATAGCAATGCCTGGTAGTGAAAAGTACCCAGTTTATATCATCAAGGCTTTAGCCCAGGGAGTGTCCTACACTTAAGTCTCCCACCATCAATGTCTGGTTCAATATGTAGTGATCAAAGTTATGCTGTAACACAATGTCTGGTACAGTATAAAGTACTCACCGAAATTGTGGTGCTCAGTGACGAGCCAAGCAATATATGGCAGTATAATGTGACGGCATCTCAGATTTTAATACTTTATAAAGGTGCTTTTATTAATAACATGTTTAGTAAATCTTTTTATTTACATAAAACAAAAAATTAACAAAAAAATCTCATACATACTCAATACTCAAACTAGTATTTGCTGGGTGTTTTCTGATTCCTTGCTAAATCCACCAAGTGTTTGCAGGGATCAACCCCAAGGTATAACCTTTTTCTTTTGGCAAATATACGTTCTTCCTTATTGCGATACATGGGAACATCAGTGGACGAGTCCGCTGACGTCATTGGGCAGGGGAGAGTTGACGTAAGTGGAGGGGCTGCTGATGTCAGAGATTCTCTGTGGTGACCCGCAGAAAGGGTGAAATCCTATGGTATTCTAACACATTAGGTATAAAATAAAACGCATCAGACAAGTTTTTAAATAGAAGATATGCAACACAAAATTAACTACTAGACACATATCTTTATATCATTCCAAATATATATATATATATATATATATATATATATATAAAAGATTGTCACATATAAAAGCTACCATACATTGTTCAAAAACCCTGAATTGGATTAATAATATTGTTATCACGACCATAGCTAAGAAATAACACAATGAAAAATTATTATCAGAAGAAATGAAGTGAAAAATCTGTTACACCTCTTCTCTTTCATACGGGAAAAATCAATAATAGATTTTTTTTACTTTTACATTGAAAATTGTCAGAGCAGCCAATTTTCTTTTATATATTCTGACAAGGTGAAGCGAGAGGTAAAATAATATTTGCTAAATGTTTCATATCTTACTGCTGCCCTTTAACATTTTTTAATAACTGCAAATAGATAATGTTTTATTGTTTGACATTACTTGAGTTTCCGATGTCACCGAGTATGATATGAATAACAATCATATCAATGGTGTTCTTGTTTTTTTTGTTTTTTTAAGTGATTTGTCTGTTAAAACTCCATGAGCCGGTTGGGGAGGTTGTAGCTGGCCCACATATACATACTTTGGAACCCTGCACTTCTAGGTCATGGCCAAAAATATCGAGGTCGCGGGAACGACGGTTAGACACACCCCACTCTCCGCCCATCATCATTTCCCCCTCCTACCCCCATAGAAATATAAAGTGGTTGGGGCCAGCCCCGCCTGCAATGTCACAGACAATGATGCCTTGCCCGCCGACGTCATTGGGCTACCTGAAGATGGAGGGTTCTGGGGAGCCTGGAAGTTCCTAAGTTTACATGCATGGAGGACTAGGGCAGGGTCTACCTAAAACACACCGCTGACGCTATGTGTTATATGTTGGCATTCTGGACTTGTAACTTGTAGCTTGAGTCTTGATCTACTACAGTCGTGTAATGGCAGTTGATTTTTTTCATCTTATAATCAAGGTCGTCTTTTATTCAGACCTCAGATCCGCGGCACCACAGCACAGCGGTCTAAGCCTAGAGGCTTGTCATTTATCCTCACTCACACTCTTTTATGCTCTCTCTCAATGTCCTTCTCCGCCAACTGTCTCTGAGTCCCTGTCTCATTTTCCGCAGGACAACTTCTCTTGCTTCTTGTTCTTCTTTCTTCATCCACTTCTTCCTGTTATTCACTCTACTATCCAGTCATTTCCACAAAATGGCGGAGCCTCCATGCACACCCTCTCCCCTGATTGGAGGAACGGGGAAGAGGCTGCCCCATGATGCGCACCGTGGCTCTGCCCTTTTGTGGAAGTACAGGCCAGAATATTGCAGACGGATTCACGAAGAAAGTGAAGTGCAGAAACACTTTTCTTTCTCCGTGAACCCGTCGGCAATGCCTTTGATTAATTTATTCTAATGTTCATTGGGCTGATAGAATTGTATCAAAATCTAATTTTTTGATGAAATGTTTCTTTACCTCTTCCACACAGCATGTAATATTTTAATAACCTGTAAGAAATGAGGTCGAGCATATGTGGGATGGACAAGCAGGGGAATGACGGAGAGGCTAAAAGAACATTTGGCTGATACAGATTAAAGAAGTGTCTACTTCAGAAGATAGGTTCTTTCTGATGTAATCATGGCATAAAATATTGTTTTATCTTCAAAGTTTAAAATTATGGACATGGAAGCCACGTGTTATTAATATGAATTCTGATCTGTCCTAATATTTCGAATAACTTGTAGTTTAATGTACTTTTTGTAGTTTATAAATTATGTATTACATTTTTTTTTGATATGTCAATCCCCTTAGAATCTGGCAGGTATGATAACTCGGGTATACTGAATATAAAGGATTTGTGTATAAATTTTAGCGTTTTGGTTAAAATAACGTTTCCCGTTTTCCAAACATCTGTAAAACTCTCATCCAGTCGAGTGTACGCAATCTGAGTTTTAATTTATGTGAGTGTCAATTCTGATTTTGTGAACTGTTGTTGCAAACTTGCATTTTGTCCCAACTCAAATCCACTCTTTGTTCAGCGAACACACCTTTGAGGTTAGATGAGACTTGCCAAACTTTGGGTACTTTGATGAAGTGGTGGGCTAAGCAGTATTTGGCCATATAGTGTGACGGAACCCCCAGAATTTTGTGCTTTTAAATAGTACTTGCTGGGGGTGCGCTGATTGCGTGCTTTGTTGTATGTTCATAATGGTCATTTCAACAGCAATCCAAGAATTATTTTATATAATTCAACTTATCAGATCTGACTGATTAGCGTGCACACGCATTCTAACGCAAAACAGCTGGACAGGGGAGTAAGTAGAAACCACACGGCCCTGGCATGAAGATTTCCCTGGGGCCCCCTAACAGCGGGTATGTGCCATCATTCCCCCAACAACTTGTCTGTACCTTTTTTGTCCCTTGCCCCTCTCTTCTAACATACACATACACACATAAACAAACAGAAATTACACACACTTACTCATACTAACACACACGTACACATTCGCTCTAACACACACTCCATCTCACCCACTTACACATCCATGCTCACACACACACATATATGTAAACACACACAAATTACACACGCTTCCTCATACTCACTTACACACACGTACACATTCATTCTAACACACACTCCATCTCACCCATTTACACATCCATGCTCACACACACACAATTACACATCTACGCTCACACACACATGCACACATATGTAAACAGACACAAATTACACAAACGTACTCATACTCACTTACACACAACTACACATTCATTCTAACCTATACTCCATCTCACCTCACTTCCACATCCATGCTCACACACACACAATTACACATCCCTGCTCACATTCATACATACATACAAAAAAAAAACAACCCCTGCTTGCCTCTTACAGCTTCCTGACCAGCTGCTCGCACAGTGTGCAGGCAGCCTCAGTTTCATCATGAGGTCACGTGATGTAATGTCCTGTCTCCCTGAGCTGGTCCAAAATAGCTTAGCTTAGAAAGTCAGAAGGGCCATTTCTAAACAATTTTGAACTGGTATGAGGAGACAGGAACAGGGGGTCACAGTAATTACGCCTGTACCTCGCAGTTATTGTATACATTAAAGTGCACATGAGGGCTGGAGTGTCCCTTTAATCAGAACGACATCACTTTTTATTACGTTTTTATTTATTTTTTAACACCGAATGATCTCACTGGTAACCAAAATCATCCTATGCATTTTAAATGTACATCTACACTAGCCGGTGCTAGGTTTGAAATTTAGAAGATTTAAACCCAGCAGCCTGTAAACTAGAACACAGCATAACAAAATGCAAATATTGACTACTTTATAGGACCCGGAGTAAACAGCTGAGCGAGGGAAAAGACGGGACAGAATAAAAGCAGATACTTGGCATAGCTAGATAGCCGCAGACTCGAGGCGGAGAGGTAGGCAGTCGAGAGTCAAAGCAAAGCTTGGCACGAGAAATATTGCATTAATACCATGTAATAAAGTAACAGCTGCTATATCTGACAAAACGGCTTATTTGTCCATTGGAGAGCTTCTTGCTTTCCATGACAAGAGGGAAAACCCTTCTGGCGTTAAACTTAATTTGCATGCACGTCCTGATAAGAAAATGTAGTCTGTAAATTAATAAACTTACCATACAGGAATAAAAATCTATGTTCATTTTTACGGCTGCTCTGACTGTATTTTGTTACCAGGCCAAACTTTATTGAATGTCCTTTCTTTGAGGTGATACTGATTTTTTTTAAGCTTTTTGTCTTCTGGCGTTATCTACATACAGTAAGTGAAATTATGTTAACGCATAAACTTAGAATATGGCGGCTGATAAAAATTAATCGGCTCCATCAAGCCTGCCTGTTTTTTCTGCTTTCAAGACTAAAACCTTAATCAGTCGTTGGTTTCATCCAGGGCCGGCCGAAGACGTAACGCCGCCTGGGGCGAAGTTTAAAA
>VKOC01025560.1:0-21380 GCA_009364415.1 Spea multiplicata
ACATATACCAGGAGCTGTAAATTCATACCTGGAGTACAACATGTGTGAAAAAATACAAAAATCTTTTACTACCATAAAGTTTCACAAAGGCTGATGGTAAAATCAGTGCATGGAAATGGTTAAAATACCAGCATTTCAAATACCTTGGGGTGTCTAGTTTTTAAAAATGTATGGTTTGATGAGGTACATTTATTGGCCGGCTTCAAAGATACCCGAAATGGCACATGGGGCAGAATGACCAGCTTTGGGGAAAAAATGGTTTTGAAATAGCAAAACGCTACTGGCACTTATTGCCCCATAACGTGGTGCAGACAAAAGCAAAAAACATAAAAACATAGGGTATTTTCATTCATTTTTGCAGATGAGTAAAAGTTTTTTTTTTTTTAATTAAGAAAAAGTAATTTTGTAACAAAAAATCACCATATTTTATCTTTTTTATGGTAAATTAGATGATATGATAAAAATAATGGTATCTAAAGAAAGCCCTGTTTGTCCTGAGAAAAGCCAATATATAATATGTGTGGGAGCACGAAATGAGAAAAGAGAAGTAAATCACCGCTAAACAGCAACACTGAAAAATGTTAAAAGAGCCATTGTCCCACAATGTACTCCGAGTAAGAAACAGTCTTGTCATTAAGGGGTTCAATAAAATGATTTTGCTTTCGTAACTTCCTTCTCTTTTTGGAAATTCTTCAGAGCATGTAGAAATCAAAAAATATATACAATAGTGCAATTAATACTTAATGTACTTTAAATAGCCATGTGGCTCGCTAATCTAATTCAACCTCTAGTGACAGATGACGCTCATGATGACCCAGTGATGGAAATGAATGATTCTGCTTTGTATGATGATCCGGGCAGAGCCGAAACCCACTTTAACTTAGGTCATTGGTGTACCATGAGAACTGTGTCGGGAACCGAGTGTCTCGGCAAGTACACAGGGGAGGCCAGGCAGAGATAATGTGTGGCAGAAAATGATCCAGTCATCTCAGAAATGGCATCTAAAGTGGTTCTTACGCTATACGTCATGGTAGCTATGTACAGAGTAGCTCAAAAAGAGAGAAGCTTAAGGTAGTGACACACGATAAGATAATAGGCATATAACCGGTGCATCAAAATGCCATATATCCAATTAGGACTAACATCTTCCTTTCTTCTAGGTCTGATGGTAAAACCGAATATGATGCTGCAGACCAGTCAAGCTCTATAAATGGAGGCCGTATGAAAGGGGTGGACGGTAATGCTTCCGGACAGCAGACAAAGTTCTGCCATGAGTGTGGCACCAAGTACCCCGTTCAGTGGGCCAAGTTCTGCTGTGAATGTGGGGTGAAGAGAATGGTCCTGTGAAGGCCGTGTTCTGATGCCTGCAAATATACACCGTCTGCACACATGCAACCTGATATATGATGAATTACTGGATCCGTGACGCACATAGATTATTAAAGCTGCTGTAGGCAATGCCACTAGAAGCCGTCTGCTAAAGGTATACCTGCCTGCTATTAAGGGCAGCATTTAATTACACAGCATTAAGTATTAAAAATAATTAAACCGGTTTTAAGGATTTGGTCCCACCGCATCCCGCAAAATCACCGGCCTGCCCCAGATATCTTTTTTGCATTGGAAAATATATTTAACAGCACTGGTATAATATAATCTGCACATGAGAATAGTAAAAGAGGGCCTACAGTTTACATATAGTGGGCTTTTCTGTATTTGTCAGAATTTGGTTTAAATGTTACATTTGCGCTGTTTTACCAGTTATAGGTGATGCATGTAGACCCAGGTGTTTATGGATCGGCCATTATTGAGGTTTTGATTGTTTGCGTTTTACACTGGTTTATGTAAAGCATATCATGCATTTTAATCTCATACTGAAAGTAGTGTGGTTTTTGTTTTTTCCCGTTCCAATATAATATATATATATAATTTTTTATTTTTTTATTATTATTATTATTTCTATATTTCTCAGGTAACAACCGTTTTAGTTTTTATTGAACATTTTTTTTATTATCTTATAACATGTCTGCTATTTTAGACAAAGACCTATATTCATTTTTTCTAAAGAAACCATGCTGGATATTAATCACTGTGGTACGTATGCAAAATAGCTGATAAAAAAGCATCAAATCACCCATTTTAAACAGGGTTTCTCAAACGTTCTCGTAAAAAAACAAACAAAAAACCACGAGAATAAAACCTAATAGTTTACACCAGTGTAGCTTTTTGCAGCATGCTGTTGTGTTAATCGTTGTAACACTAAGTTTCCTCACCCTGCTAATGTGTAGATTGTCATGTAACATAATGCTGCGTGATAAGAGCTCGTTCATTTTATCAAACGTAATGAGAGCTTGAAAAAGAGAGAAGAAGAAACCTTGATTAATGGAGCAGCCATGTGTGTTTTTGACGTGGCTGTTCTTTTAAATCAGTCGCCGACCGTTCTTGTACGCTGCAGGTTATTATTTTATGTAACAGTCTGCAGAGCCACTTGGCTTCCCCTTCTCTTCTGATAGCCGGTGTGCTATTTTACCCCTTGGGGGCAAAGCAACACCCGGCAGCGCTGGCTGTCAGGAGGCATGCGGTGGCTGCCAGTAAACAAATCAAGCAATGTTTCCCGAGTAAAACACTTTCTGTTTTGGTTGACAAAGGTTTTACTACAAAGCTTTTGTTTTGTTTGCCTTATTATTCGATTGCAACACTGATGCAACATTTTTATCGTTGAGGATTAATCATAAAAAAGGTAGGATTTTACCTTTTTTGATTTTTCAGAGTTGGGGATTTTTGTTCTATATGAGTTAATGCTTAAACAGCCCAGGAAATATGTAGAGTTATTGCTGCAGAAATGTGGAGGAAAGGCCGTGTCAGTCACCTAGGTTATATTACATACTTTTCTACGTTGAGGTCTTGTTCATGTTTTTTGTGGATTTCAGTGGTTTTCATTTGGGCAGTGCGTTGCTGAGCGGCCACGGTTTTAATAGACCAGTTTTAATATTCTTAAAAAAAAAAAAAAAGTAGATAGTATAGAAAGAGAAATAATTCTAAAGGCTAGTTAGCTGTTCCTGCCGGTTGTCATTCCCCCTCTGTGTGGAAGGGGGCAGCACTGTGCAGCCACAATTAGTATTATGCTTCAGCTTCCGATCATACGGAACCGCACCGGGCCAATTCCCTTTGGGTTATATGCAGATTTTGCCATCGTTAAATTACTTATAGCATATGTGCTTTTTTTTGTTTTTTTTAATCCGGCTAAATTTAGGGAAGGGAAGTTTAACAGCAGATATGGGCATAATTTAATTATTTTTTTTGCACTGAAGTCCTCTTCCTGTGGTAGCCCGAGCCAAGGGGAAGAATAATATAATGGGGAGGAACTAATCTCTCACATTCTGAGAACAGCCGCTCCAATGGAATATCCAGAAGATGGGTTTCTAATGAGTATGTGTATATCGGCTCCATTATTGCCGTTTATTATAAAGTGTAGGATATGGGAAAGGGCTTGATCCTAATTAAGCAATTTGTTAAACATGTGTCCCTTTTTAAAATGCTGCCGTATGCAGAGCGTGGAAACTGCTAACCTGGTATTACGGTGGCTTTCCAGAAACTGCTTTGAAAGCATTATGTGTGCTTATTCATCTCCCATAAGCAGTGCTATATTTATTATAATTATCTGTTAAGGTAGAAAGTGCTCCCTTGATCCACAAGATGCACTTAATATTTGTTCATTTTTCTGCTGTATTTTAAATAAAATTGGCTGATATCCCTGTTTTTCTTTTGATCCAAATAAGAAGAAAAAGCTACAATTTAAAACAAAAAAGCTACCCCCCCTTTAAAGGGCCAGTCCAGTTCCATACAGCCCCACCCATAAAGAATGCATATTAAATTGGTTTGTAAGTACTTTAACATGCAGTTTTAACCCTTAAGGTGAAAAATATAGTGCTTACCTTTCGGAGGAGCTGCATGAAGCAGCCAATCAGTGGCCGTAACCTGCATGGAGGTCTCGATAGACCACACACTGGCAGACAGGCGGTATGTTCACCCAAACACATCTTTGGCAAGCTTAGGAGCTCAACGGCGAGAGAAAGAGACAAACGCACACAGGGGATTCAAGAAAATGTCACCTGTCATATGCATTCCTTGGCATACGATGGATATGATGTATTAAGTGCGCCTGTCCATTTCCTATAATTGGATGTTGTTGTTTATTAAGCTTATACATTGTTGGTTAGTGAGTGAAACAACCAAACTGCACGAATTTGGGACCTTCCTTGTGAACGCTCCCCAGAGAGCTCCCAGGAGAGCCATCGCAGGATTTTCATGATGGCTGTCCTTCGGTTATTCACGCTTTATAGACGGAAGGTGAATTGAGGACAGGGAAGTTTCCTATCTAAGATCTCTAATGCAAACATTTTTAAAACAATTACTCTGATCAAAGAATCTTTACAGGCCATTGTTACTTGTAATAAATTGATTCAGTGTTTTTTTTTTCCTTTTCCTTTCATGGAGTGCTTTCTAGAAAAAATCAACACAACTGGCTTTCTCCATAAGTGAATAAACCATGTCTTCCACCATCCTGCTGAAAGCTAGACAGTGATAGAAAAAATATATTTTTTAACATATTTTAGTTAATTTTGCTTGTATTTTTGTTTTAAATCATTATTGGGGGGGGGGGGTGATAGTGCCCAGTCAGGAAAAATACTGTGTAATTTCCAAATGAAGCAACCATCTAGTTAAAGTTAGTCTGAAACAGGGCAGTGAAAAGGAGAAGCAAGGTTGTAATGCCCACAAGGGTCCAATCTGACCCACATATACTTACACTATAGACCAGTTATTTATTTAGGTTAACTATCAATTTTAAAGGGGTTATTTTCCGGGATAAACTCACCAAGGTGATTAACATACTTAGAAGCGCGAGGCCTAGGCAGCACCTCTTGTTAAAATCCATTGAAATCTTCCACTCGTGTGGAAATAATCGATTATGGTGAACAAGCCTTGCTTCTGTTGTGTTGTGTCAAAATAAAATCATATCGACTGACAGGCCAACCTACGCATATACATGCGATATACATGCGATATACATGTAATATACCTTCACCAAAGATTTTGGTGTTGCTAAGCTATACGTAGCATGTAGAAAGATCCAGTTAAAATATTCTGCAGTCTTACTCTTATTAACGCTGGATTTATGATTTATGCAAGGTAATAAGACCTATATAATGACACACTCTATGAAATTTCACTGTACAGTAAAGGTTCTTATTATTTATGCATCATTCTAAGGGACCTGTGTAAATATATGGACATTCGTGATCTTTGCATGATTTATAACAAAATGTGCACTTTTACGTGGACCATAAACATTACATGATCCGCCATCCTATGAGATGTGCATACTTTCTATCCAATTGGCCATTAAAAACTTTCCATTGTAAAAAAATTCAATAAATAAATATTTGAAATATAAAAAAAAAATCTTTCCATTGTGTGCCATTTAATTTGATTTACAGACATTGGAACAATGACATTAGATGTTGCTTGTTTTTTTTTAACCTTTGTATAACTTATAATAATTAGCCAACTTTCTAGATTTTAATTTGGTAAATATCTTTCAGTTTAAGGCTTTTAACGAGAATGCACAGCATAATAATATTTAACACAACATTGTGTGCACCTCACGTTGTGTAATAATATGCTTTCCATCACGTAGTATAATAATCCGGCATACGTACTTATGCTTTGTCCGCTACCATTTTGACTGTTGCAGGGAAACTATAGCCATTAACACATTTATATTTGAAATTCTATGACTTTTGAGATGGACAAAGGGAGTTTTTTCTTATATAAGTAATGATTTTTTTCTGCTGTAAAGCCAGCAGAGCTGCCTTCTCCCCGGACACTCCATTGAGAGATTGCGATATTTATTTAAAAAAAAAAATGGAAGCTGACAAAATACAGAAAATAAGATTTAAGCAAAGTTTTCTAAACCAGGGGTGCATAAACTGCAATCCTCGAGTGCTGCAAGCAGGCCACAAATTCTGTGAATGAAAATAAGTAAATGAATGAATTTTTAATTGGAATGTCTGTGCCCCGAGCTACGATATCCCAAAACTGTGCCCTGTTTGCAGCTTTTGGGGACTGGATTTCTGCCCCACCGCTCAGATTTTCCTGTTAAAGTTTGTGATCCAGTATGGGGTTTTTTGTTTGTTTTCTGTTTTCTTGGCCAAAGATATCCCTATAGTTTGTGGTCGCTTGACTTATTTATTGCAGAATATTCTATGTTTAAAGCACTGCACTTTTTTGTTCTGGTTTTTATTTGTTTCGAGATCCTTTGTAATTAATTGTTGAATTGTTATCATAACCATACCGATTTTTTTTTTAATTGTTAAATGATTTTCCTTGTTCACAATAAAGTTGTATGAAAGTGACAGGTGTGTGATCCGTTTCTAAGCATACAGTAAGTTGTTAACCCTTTCATGTCAAGGTTTTTATCCGGGGCTGGTACAAGAATGCCCAGACTGGCCATCCAGTAGGCCACCGCCTGTCGGCGCTCAATACTCACTTGACCTATGGCTTCAGAAGCAGATCGGTTGCTACAGTCTGTGCCCAGCTGCTGGCTATGTCTGGTCCCATGAAAATGTAACATGCCGTCTATCATATCTAGCCGTCACCTGCAATTATTATGTAATTTAATGGCTTCTGCCCTTAAAGGTACCAGGACCACCTCATCATCCCCAGTCTGGCCCTGAGTACAAGGTGTTTGGGTATCTTTTTAGATTTTTTTTTTTTATCCCATGTTTTTACTTTCTACACTTCTTAACATTTTACTTTTTAAACTTTTTTGACTGGACATCTCAACACAGTGGTCTCCTGTGTACATCCTAAAGGACACATACTTAAGATGAAATAAGTCAAAAATATAAAACAATCAAAAGCAAATTTCAAATTTTATTCATAATGTAATATTTACATATCTATAGTACTTTTTTTTTTAGCCATAGTCAATGATATGCTTAAATTTCCAAGGAAAAATATAGAAAATAAGATTTGTTTTTTTTTTCAAGATAACATGCTTACTAAAATGATTTACCACCACACAAAATATTTCAAATTATTAAAATATTTTAGTGTCATTTTAAAAGAAATGATAGTCTGTTTATAATCAATTCCTACAATTATAGACCGTTAAGTACCTTGCTCTAAAAACATTAATAGCTTCCAAAATGAGAGTAATAAATTGCATGTTTAATAATTGTTTCTTAACCTGAGATCATCTTGGAGAGAGTGATCTGTTTATAATTAAATTCAAGTATGACTCATCTTTCAGGCCTTGAAGAAATGATGTTTGATTTATAACAATATTGAATTTTTTAAGATTGCGGTTTGGATAGCAACACCAAGTATGAGTCACAATATTAACTACCGTAAATTAATATTTACCGTATATTTAAACCCTGTCTCAACAGATCAGTTGATTATCATTTTCAGTAGATGTTTGAAACAAATGGTGAAAAAATGCATTCTGTTTATATATTTTATTTGGCATTTGTGGAATAACTTTTAATATCATGCCCAATGTGTTAATTTGTAAATAACAGAATTTTTGCCTAGTGTACGGTAGTCATTTCAATTTGGCAAGTGTGTATGGTAACATATTATGTGATGTGTTTTCTTCTCCCATTTTTGCTCGGCTTTGATGAAAGATCTATCTGGGAAAGGGGAAAGGATGAGACGAGGAAAAATATCAACGCAGAATATAGCCGTAGTAACCAAATAACCCACATACTGAAAAAAATGGCCAACATTTATAGAAAGCGATGGCTTTCTAAGACCTACCAATAGGGTGGGTTTAAAGGAGATTCTCAGTTATGTATAGGATACGGTACGTGTATCCAGCCATCAATATATACATAATTACACATGCAATGAAAGTTTCTTGGTGCACCCTCTAGTCTCTAATAGGTAGCCAATGTATTGGTTCCATTACAGAACAGGTTAGTCGTTGTGTATACCAATGAATCTAAGCACAACCGTTTACTAAAATAACCGTGCAAATTATATAAATAACACAAATCATAAATTTCTTTTACGTTTTTATAATATTGACAAAGGCTATTGAAAATACATCATTTGAGAGGTGAGTTCAAGACAAGCAAGTAATGAGTTACAAAGGCACACAGCCACAACGCTGCTTAAAGGCACAGTTTACCCTACAAAGGAAGAATGCATATTAAAGTATTCAGCATACTTTACTAAAAACAAAAAAGCACCCCCCCGCAGCCAAAGCTTATCTTTTTCTCACCGCTTATTGGAAACTCTTTCAACACTTTTGCATGGGGGGTCTCAGAAGTCCCCCGTCCCGTGTTCACTGAGTCAGCGCCGAAGCTAAGTGGCATTGAGTATATCACTTGCAGGGAGTCGTGTTTAACCAAGGTAATCTCCTACATAGATGAGGGCGCGGGCAAATGTATATTGGGGATTCTGCAGAATGTTCCCATGCATTTGTAATGGGAGACACCACTGACATTAAAGGGATCTCTCAGCTATCATATGTATTATGTAGGTGATGGCTGGAGTGTCCTTTTAACTGAAGAAGAAGAAGAAGAAAAAAAGTTTTTATATTTTATATAGAAAGTAGATAACAAGTAAATGCTCTCTTAGATGTCCACTTTATGTAAAAAAAGAGAAACTAATGATGTACCATATAAATCAGATTACACTGTGATTTTAATATATATATATATATATATATAATTTAGTTATTAAAAGCAGAAAAGAAAAAGCTGCCAAATTCCTAAGCACTGCATCATCGTCGTCCTCCGCTGAGTCATCTGGAATGTTTTCTTTCCGTTAACCTGGTAATCACAGATCACTATGGTATTATATCATGTTTAGAAAATAACCAATCCGCCCTGTTGTTCTTCTAAACACATGATTTCCCAGAATTTAGCTACTTCAGTAGCCACACTTTTTTAATTGGATCATAAATATTATAAACAGATGTATTATCTTTATAAGGAAAACTTCCCGTGTGAAATAGATAGTATTTGAGTTTTGCTTTTCTTCTGTAACTGTAACAGTAAATTTGTTCTTTGGGAAAAAATACTGGCCCATGGCAGGTTACACATAAAATGTAACACTTGGTCTATGCACCATATGTATTGTACAGCTTTATCAAAGGCTTTTATATATAGGCATAAAGAGAGGCCTATTTCAGGCATTATCTTTGTTTTATTTATTTTTTTTTTGTTCAAAGTAAAAATGTACCCGGCAGTAGTGGAACGTTTTTCAGTAGTGGTCTAAAAATGGATAATGTTTCCTTCATTTTATATACGTTTATAGTATTTTTAACTAAACTTTAGATTAAGATTTCTATTTGGTGGAGTGCCTTTTCTGCTCTGGATTTGGCTCATTTCAGGAGGAGGAGCTAGCCACAGACTAGTGGGTGGTACCTGGGCGGAACCTGGGAGGGGAGTGGGTGTGACCAAATGCTGCTCTCCACTCCGAGGCTGAAGAAACATGCATGGGGTCCCAGGGAATCGGAGCTTCACCTGGAGACAAGTTCACAAGTGCTTTACTCAACCAAGCTCAAATGTGTCCTAAATCCCTACCTGCTCCAGAACATAATTCTGGAACTGTATTCTATGTGGAGCTGCACAAGGGAGCCAATCAGAAATCTGTGTTGGATAAAGACCTTCACTCATATGGTCAAGCTCCTTTTGGGTGCCCTTTTCTGTGCTTATTTATGCTAAATAGGTTGATGATATGTTGGAAGTGTGGTCCTCCAACAATAGTTTAAAAGTAACTGTTTGTCCTTTAAGGCTGATAGTAATATAAGTTAAGTTAACTTTTTTTATATTGCTCCATGGTAACAGTACTGGTGATTTCATAATATACTAGATATTAAAAGATAAATAAGTCTTAAGTCTTAAGACTTTACTAAATTACCTATTAAATGTACGCATTATTGCAATAAAGCACACGGCTAATACAATTAAGTCACTTTTGACTTCATTCCCACATGGTGGAAAACTAGTTTTACCAAAATATTAATGCTTTGAGTAAAATTCAATACCAAACTTCGCTTAATTTGCCATCTGTGAAAAATAAATATGTTTTTCAATCAGAGTATACAAAATGTAAGTGCAGGTATGCAGTTGTTTCTTTTGTTTAAATAAGCAGGTAAGTAGTACTTGCTTATTTTTTTCTGAAATATGTCTTATGTGTTTTACATATATTTAGACAAACATAAATAACTGAAGTTTTACAAAAACATACTATCAAAAGCTGGATTTCCAGTGGATAAAGCCAATAGCATACACTACATGCATCCGGTCAAGTCCAGCTTCTTAACGTTCTTCCCTGTCTGCTGGACACATGCCACCACACACCATCAGTCTATGTATATGTTGAGGTTGTATCTATCCAGTAGACTGCCACATGGCTTACAAGGCACCAACCCATGTGGCATTTGACCGATGTGCCCCATGGTCAGTCTTGGGCCTGTTCAACTCCCACGAAGTCCACATTCTGCTAGTGGAGCATAAACATACACAGATCATCAATCTATGTATTAGTATTACCAAGTTCGTTGATGTATCGGACTGGTCGTAGGCTGAGGACATCTGCTAATACAGCCCTCTTTCATATATATGTATATGTATATACCGTATTTATCGGCGTATAACACACACTTTTATATCTAAAAAAATAAGCTTAAACCCTACCTCCGTGTTATACGCCGATAACTCCTAGAGCTGCACGATCTCCCGCACTTCTGGCGAGGGTGCGTGTTATACGCTGGTGCGTGCTATACGCCGGTAAGTACGGTATATGTACACATTCAGGATTTATACCCAGGTGCTGAAAATGCATTTGGGCCTTTCCAAATGTTTAGGAGGTCATGAAGTATTCAAAGTATAGTCAGCATTCATAATGTATGCACAGGCTCACATGTCTTATGGTAAGGTTCATTCTGTGAAACCATGACATCAGGAATGTGATTAGAAGGAACATATTATTTTTGGAAATAAAAAGTAGCTCTAAAGACAAACCAAATATTTGAGTTATTAATATTAAGTTATTAATTGCCAATTCTCTTTCTACCTTTCAAAATAATTGGTGTATATTATCTCTCTCTATCCATCTACAAATAACTAATCCCTCCCTCGCGTAACATGATTCATATTTCATTTTAGAACAGCCAGTTCCTTAAAATTCACTCTCCATTATGGTCCTCGTTGTTTTCTGATGTGAAGTTGACATAAGCAATTTGGTGACAAAAGGAACCATTTTCCTCCTGCTCTACATTGTTGGTCTACAAAGCACAGTATCTAAGGTTATGTAATAAAAGTCCTCTTATAAAGATCTGGAAGACCTTTTTTTCTATGTTTCTCCTATAGACTAAATTTACAAACGTGCCCTTAGTGGTTTTAGGTAGAACGCACTGGGCTCAAGTGCAAGCTTCTGCTAGAATCACTGGATGTTACTTTCAATATAAAGATCAGTTCTGGTGCAAAATGACAAAAAGAGTACACATAAATACATTTTTATTCCACGGGTATTACTTTCTAAAGTACTCTTCAAAGAAAACGGTTGAAAAATAATAGTGTAGCCCAGCTTATATACTTTCCAGAAAAAGTAGAATATTTCATTTAGCCACCGTTTGATTTTGTTTTTGATGTTTACATCTAACGTAGATCCACAAACCTTTTCAAAATAAATGAAAGAAGCATAATGTCCAACGTGCTACCATGAGAGATGTTTTCTAAAGCCAATATAACTAAAATAGTCATATTTTTATATCCCGCTGACCAAACACGATGTGATTCTGACAAATAACGTTTAAAGATACATGTACAAAGACATTTTTGCTTGCCATAATACTTGGCTACCACAGACACAGTAGTATTAATAAGCAAGCTCTCAAGTACCTCTCCCCAGCGATGAGATTAGGTCTAAACAATAATCAGAGAACGTTGAAAACTACTTGTCAGAATAAATAGATAGACAATGCTTATAGCCATAAAAAGTTCTATCGGTGGAAACAAAATGTACGCACTTACAGCATTCTCTGGAACCAATAATTCAAATAAGACAATCTTTGTGTTTAACCATTAGATCAACCCATTTTCCAAACAAGTTTGTCTTTCATAAGCTGCATTATTGATAACCAATCCATCAAAAGAAAAAAGGAGTTACCATTCTTCTTCAATCAGCTGTGGTCTTTGAGGAGCAGCACCGTATTTTAGTATTTGTCAATTTCTTTGAATCCAGTTTTATGCATCAGTTAAGCTGCTGTCTTGCTGTGTTCATGGAATAATATTTCATCAGTATATCAACCCATCAATCTTCCAAAGAGGCATCTGCATTGTATATTCTTCTGATATCTAAGTTCCTGATTGACATTGACTTGGAGCTTTTTCAGCAAACTGCTCCCATTCACTTTTTAATTTGTAAATAGTTTTCTTTAGTTCACATATATTTACTGGAATGCATGGTCTTGATCTTCTTTTGCGATTCTCATTCTGTAGAAAAAAAATGTATACCAAAATATGAGCAATACTTAGAGGGATTGTTACAAATGGGCAGAAATCTGAACTTTAGAAGGACAATCACTCTACCATGATTGTGAATTCAGGAAAGCCTAAGCAGCTTGTGATAGTAGGAGACTGGTTGCCTTTAGCATATCCATTTTCATATCCCTAATAATCATTTCATTAAAAATTCTATATGACTTCTGTGGCGTCCTATGTCCACAGCATGATAAGCATTTGATAGGCATTACTATTTTTTGGTGTCTAATTACTTAGCTTTAAGGTAACTTGAGAATTTTCACCTTGATCTATTTAGTATTTTGAAGGAGTTGAAGAGTAATTTGTGAAAAACCCACAAGTTCCTTCACTGCCCAAGACCCTGGTGATTGTTGCAACAACAGATAAAACAGTTAGTTAAACCAACACGCTCCACTCTTGAATGCAGTCATTAATCAACGAGGCTGAAATGGAAATATTTTGAGGTTGAGTGTTGTGTGGTGAATAGTGAATTCCCTGATCACTCGTCTGGTGTGAGGTACCTTCCAATGTAACACAGCTTATGCTATGGGATTAGTGAATATACATCTCCAAAAGAGTCTAAACAGTAACAGCCTCATTATTTATAACTTTCATACATAAAACATACTACGAATAGTACAGATGTCATTACCTACTGGTCATGCATACAAAAATGAATTACTAGATTTGTGAAAGTATAAGCTTACCTGCTTTTTACTCCTTCTGCAACACAAATGTCGGAAGGTGTTATTTATAACATAGTTTAATTGATCCTTCAACTCTCCCTCTATCATTTTCTTTGTCTGTTTTTCTAGATAACAGTTCAGAGCACACAACTCCTGTAAGTAAAAAGCAAAAGTATTGGTAACTGAATTAGCTGTTCCCATCAACAAATATTGGGGTCTGACTCTGTGGCTCTCCTAGAAGGAGAAAGCTGAATCATGTAAAAATTCTGTATAGTTAGAAAACTCAAATACCAAATTTTGTCCCTCTTCAAAATGTGTATCAATGTAATAATGGTCCACGTATTTTACACAAGATATAGTATCTTTAGTTTAGGGTAATCCAGTTGCTGGTTCAAAGCATGCTATCAATCCAGGTAGTCCAATTGCACAGCTGGGTCTCTGTGGATGTTTTGTGCATATGTCTACTGGCATCGGGGTTAGAGCTTTGTCCCATAGGGGCATCTGCCCAGCATGATGGGAAGTTTAAACGCTACCAAACCGAAAGAGGATAAACAGTAGCTTTACAGAGAGTTTCTCCTAAAGGCACCTTGAGGAACTGGAAGGGGGACTGTAAGATTTCATAGAAAACAGCAGCCACGCAAAATAATTGGCATCACTGCACATTGAACAATAACCTGAACGATTGCATATTTAAAATATTGGCGTACAATTAACATTTACCTTGCTTTTGCTGCAGTTATTCTTATATCTAGAAACGTGGCAGGCTTCAGTACAATTGCTTCCAGTTATAGATTCCTGTAAAACAGGCAAGCTGTTTTTTTAGTATAAAAAAGTATTACTTTTAAACTAAATGACTTCAACTTTTCTTGAATGTACTTTTTTTATCGCCACTGGGTTTAATCCCAGCTACTAGGATAGAAGATCCCTTGCAAAGCAGCGCAGGCACCATAGGCATCCAGAGGAGGGGGACAAGAGGGGAAATCGTCCCCTCCTGGAAATTCAAAGATTCCCAGTGGAGCAGAAGCAAGGAAGGGAGAAGCAGTTTGTTTAGAATAGGTAACTAGACATAGAGAGCAGAAAAACACTTGGTAGTCAGAGGAGAGCTGCAAAAAAAGCTTTTATTTAATTGTGTACACCCCTTGCGGTCAAAGTGGTTTGGTCTGATCTCTTCCTCTCCCTCTAGCTGGCACCTGATCCTTCACAGACGCAAAGTCCCTGCTTGTGCAAAGACACAGTTTGCATACTGCAGACAAAGGGTAGTTTATTTCAAACATGTATCGCAGCTAAGGTTATTTTAATACCCCAGTTGTTGAGAGTGCAGCCGGAGTACCAAGGGTTAGCGTTTATAACATTATGAATTGGTACTGTAGCTGCTGTGGAATGCACATCTCATGATTCTCAGCCATCCATTTCATTGGCTAAACATCATGAGAAATAACTGCACTTTAAGTGCCAAACTACCAAGTGTCTTTTTTTGATTCCAAGCCTTTAGGTCCCTTATTATTTTGTAATACCTCGGAATGCTACACTATACAAATTTAGCTTTTATTGACTACAACTCCCATGATGTTGAGCAACAACATCTCTAGTTCATTACGGGAATAGTACTGGGACATTGCTGATTAGGCTTTGGTTGTTGCGGTGGGGGTCAGCCATTTTGATGGGAATTGCGGTGGCCTACACTACACACTAACATGTTTGTTGTTGACTGCAGCTCCCATGATATACAGTCACCTTTTACTGGTTGCACACCATGGGAATTGTACACTGGGGTAGTTGTGGCTAGTTTTTACCACCCCAGCTATTGTAAATGATGTTCTCATGTTGTCCAGATACATGCTGGTCTGGTAGCTACTATACTGTAGACATATGACTTTTCATATTAATGGGTAACTAACATTTGCCTCCCTCAGGGAAACCCCTCTCCTGAACCAACAATGTTTGTTGGTAAGGGAGTATTTGGGTGGGAGAGTCGGAAATTGGGGAGGATATTTTTCCCACGTCTGGCATATGCACAGAGAACAGTAATGCTGTCTAACTTGAGCCACCTAAAGAAAACAAGAAATGTATAAAAATGGTCTGTGACTTATGCAAACATGTTACTAAACTATATATATATATATTTTTTAACCTTTTCCAACCTACTTTTCTCTGAACTGGGTTGAGCGGTATACTCATCTAAATAATGGTTCTATAATCTATGCATAATTAGATCAATGTTATCATAATTACTAGGATATTCTTGGAAATTATTTACACATAAAAAACATGCACATGTGACGCCTCTCAGTACTTAATTCTGAGAAATTAGAAACTATTGATTCCATTTTTTTGGAGGAAACAGGGAAATATGAGCAATAGTTTTACCAGTTAATAATTGCAAAATTGCATATTTGAAGAAGTGAAACATTCTTATTTCCTTCTACTTAAAAAATATTTTATTTTCAGGGCTGTCTTTATAGAGGCTGTTCCAATTACTCTGCTGAATTTAGCATTCATGAACCATGGTGTTCCAGTAGTCTAAGCAACCAACCACCATGATCTTTTGTATGGTTATACTGGGCTGGGCATGCTGCAAGATGTAGCAAACCTGAAAGTCATTTGTTACTTGCTCTTGCCATATTGATTTTGCTTCTTAGATACATGGGTAGTAACTGTGTAATAAGTTCATGTTTAAGTTTACTAGGTAAAGACACTGAATTCTCACAATGCTGCGAAATAGTGCAATGTTTTGGATCAGTGAGCCAAAGATGAATCAAAGTTGAATAAGTTGAAAATGATTATCAAATGGCGTCATCATCCTGACCTCAAGCAGCACTAGTTTATTAGGCAGAGCTACGGAATTTGATGGCTCCATAAAAAACAATAAATAAGAATAATAATACCGTATTTATCGGCGTATAACACGCACCCTCCCCAGGACCGGAAGTGAGGGAGACGTCGCTGCAAATCGTGCAGCTCTAGGATTTATCGGCGTATAACACGCAGGTAGGGTTTCAGCTTCGTATTTTGGTTTAAAAAGTGCGTGTTATACGACGATAAATACGGTAATTAGGGTTACAAAGGAAAACATTTAAAAGTGAAGATGCCTCAAAATCATGTTGTGTGCCCATGCTACTCGTTGCTAAAATATGTTTTAGCAATGTCATTTTTTGTTTTCAAAAATGGTTACATGATGCTAATATCAGTCTAATGTCCCACACAGCCCAAAAATAAACCCCGAGAGTGAGATTAATAAAGCTTGAGTTTTATGTGTCACACTGATATAGTTTTACGGCGAGCCTCAAGTCCCTCTCGACAAACAGTGTTCACGGTGGGTGTTTGCAAGGATGTGGCAATATGTGGCATATTCCAGAAATAGAGGTTGCTGATATTGCTGGTTCTAGCTTAGCCCCATCTCCTACGCCTCTCCTAGCCATAAACCATGTATTTGTCTGCAACGTTGTCCAAGCCCTAACCAGTCAGGTCTTCCTCTGTGCACGTTTTTACATAACACCTGTTTTATATATGTTATGCCTGCTGGGAAGCAACCTATATCAGTTCCCACAGCCCAAAATGTTACATTCAGGTAATATACCCATTACATACTTTTACGTATCAACCTTATGAGTAACACCTATAAATATACATAATGTATATCTTGTCATTATAAGACATATCTATTTACTAGTTTACTTTTCGCATTTAACAAAATTCAAAGTGAGCGAACAAAAGAAAAATCTAAATTAAGTTAGTATTTGATGTGACCACCCTTTGCCTTCAAAATAGCATTAATTCTTCTAGATATACCTGCACACCTTTTTGTTTTGGAATTTGGCAGGTGGATTGTTCCAAGCATTTTGTTCTGCAGATTCATGTAATCCCATGCCTGGGTCCATTGGCTGCCTGTGCTGCCACCAGAACCATGCCCACACGCACTATGTTATATCATGATTAATAAATTCCTCCTCTCATCCTCTCTCAATGTCTTCCTACCTTTTCTGCCGACCGCTTCTGTGTCTCTGTCTTCTATACCGCAGCACTGCTTCTCTTGGCTCTTCTTATTTTCCTGCCTTCATTTTTTTTGTCCGCTTCACCCCGTGTCTTCTTCATAAACCTGGCCTCCTGGATCCTATATTTTGGTATCCTCCTTGGTCCCCCCAGTAACTCACATACACGCTGGTACACATTTTAACACACACTTTCACATTTGCACAGACTTACACACTCAAGCTAAAACACATGCACATACACATACTGAGATCTTACACCCTACACATTCATGTTAACAGATACTCCGTCTCATACATACACATCCATGTTCACACATAAAACACTTACACATCCATGCTCACACACCAATATTTACACATCCATCTATACACGCCAGCATTTACACATACACATCTGTGCTGACTCATTTACCTATACACATTCACTTCCACACACAAACATTTGCACATCCATGCTCACACACACATACACACCTATGTTCACACATACATCCATGCTCATATACACATCCATGTTCACACCAACATTTATCCATCCATTCTTACATGCCAACATTTACCCATACACATCCATGCTGACACATTTACCTATACACATTCACATAAACATCCATGTTCACACACAAACACATATACATCCATGCTCACACATCATTTACACATCCGTGGTCACACACCAACATTTACAAATCCCTGTTTACACAACAGCATTTAAAGACCCATGTTAATACACACTTACACATCCTTGCTAATACATTTACCCATACACATTCATGCCCACACATACTAATTCATGGTCACACATACGAATTCATGCTCACACACCAACATTTACACATTCATATCCATGCTGACATATTTACCCATACACACCCATGCTCACTCACACATGCATTTACGCATCCATGCTCTCATACACACATCCACATGCATGCAAACATACTCCCTCACTCACCCCCTTTCCCTCCATCTGTGAGCAGCCTTATGTTTAAACACGGGGTCACATAACCTCCCATTACGGGATTCCACCACATTCCTGCCTTCCTGATCCTCTTGAAGGACGCCACTGCATCTCATGCAGCAATTTGCCTCCTCTGTCATAGGGCCATCTGGGTCACATAGACCCACTGGGACCCAATATAAGGGCCAACTTTGAGGTCAAGGCTCTATGGGTGGCACAACATCACTTCTAGGACTCCCTGTTCCTCTTTACACTGAAGATAGTTCTTAATGACTTTGTATGTTTGGGGTTGTTGTCATGCTGCATAATACAATTTGGGCCAATCAGATGCCTTGCTGATGGTATTGCATGATGGATAAATATCTGCCTTTACTTCTCAGCATTGTGAAGACCAAATACCTAACTCAAAAACTTGCAAGGAACCTCCACCATGATCCACTGTTGCCTGCAAACACTCATTCTTCTATCCCTCTCCAGCCCTTCAGCAAACAAACTGCTTTCTGCTACAGCCAAATATTTAAAATTTTGACTCATCAGTCCAGAGCCCTGCTGCCATTTTTCTGCATCCCAGTTCCGGTGTTTTCTTGAGGAGATTAGCTTTTCTTCCACATCAGAATTATGGATTTTTGGATGTGACATGAAGACCACCTCTGGACGGTAAATGAGTGTACGAGGGTCCCACTGTTTTCTGACAATGCTAAGCTGGTAGCACTGCTGGACATATTCTGATTGCGAAGGGAAGTAAGTATGATGTCTTTCATCTTCTGCACTATTTCTTTGGCACAACCTCTGCGTCTGTGGTCCTCAACATTGCCCTTTTCTTTGTGCTTCTTCAAAAGGAGCTTGGATGGAGCATCTGGTAACCCCAGTGTGACTTGAGATTTCTGCCTGGGAGAGACCTTGCTGATGCAGTATACCTACCTGGTGTCTTGTTGCTGTGCTCAGTCTTGCCATGGAGTATAACTTTGGACAACTTCAGCAGCCTAACCTTGTTAATGAGTTTTGCTGTTTCTCATCCAGTTTTATTCCTCCAACAGAACTGTTTCAGTTAATGATTGTGTTTCAACCTTGATTAAATTGATTACCACATGTTTAATCATACAACTATATGCGTAAGTGTACCTAGACAAAGGGATGTTGTTTTTAGGGGAAATAGTGGTCACACCAAATATTAATTTGATTAAGATTTTTCTTCTGTTCACTTTGTTGATTACATACACATATGCATACATAGGATTCAAAAGTCCACTACCATAATCTGCTTTTATTTTAGCATTTCCAAAAAAAAAATAGTTTCACAAAATATACCACATTCTTCATACAAAAACCCAGATTTTCACTAATAAAAGTAAGAAATATGTTTGCTAGTACATTATTAGCATAAATACTGTGTATGTGATATATATATATATATATATAATATATATTATATATATATATAATAGATGTCTCTCATAAAGTTGTAGTCTGTCATGTGGCTTCCAACCAAACATTTTAAATTGTGATCAGCAATCAGGATATTTTTCGAGTTTTCCATTGGGACATTTCTGTATTAGCATGGTCCATGCATAATGCATATACCTGAATGCTGCTCTTTGCCAGTCATCTTTTAACTTTACCTTTGCCTACTGCGGTAGGATATTCCAGGTTCAGCTGGGCTCGAACTGTGGGTGCAGGTCCCGTTCTATTCCGTAATGATATTAGCGTGATATCCTAGTATTCTAATGGTGAAGTCATTTTAGTTCAGCTGTAATATATTTTAAACCAGTTATTTGGTGCTAGGAACGTTTTTCAGCACTCCTCAAATTGCTTTGCTAAGCTCCTTTCACATGGAGTACAAAGGGTATTTCCTTTAAATGAGGAGCACTAGAAAAAGCACTAGCAGGACCATACTAGCTATCCTTGTACATTCAGATTTCTATTCATTAGAATTTCTTGGCCCTCCTGGGCTCCTGGAGTGCTCACACAACCTTGGTGCAAAGCACGGGGACAACCTTTCCTCATTCTAGGAATAGAGGAGAGGCTGTCACTATGGTGCGTGCCATGGCTTCGCCCTTCTGCAGAAGTACTCCAAAATGTCAGAATAGTGTAGATGGATTTGCAGAGAAAGAGAAGTGCAGAAACGCTTCTCTTTCCCTGTGGATCCATCTTAATTATTTTGGCCTCATGGAGTCCTTACACAAAAGGGCAGGGAGGCCTGGATAGCAAGAATAAGCGGACCAAGAAAGACACATTACAAAAAGAACAAGTAGAGGCAAGACAAGAAGCATCGCTGTGGAAAAGAGTGGCAGGGACACGGAAGTAGTTGGCAGAGAAGGTAATGATACATTGAGAGAGTCTGAGAGTGAATAAGGGTGAGTGTCAATCAATTTTAATTTCAGGCCAAAAAAAAAGAATACTACTTGCAAATGTTAATCATTAAAAGGCAAACACAACTCACATGTTTAGCTAGGTTTTGAAAATGTAAAGGCAAATGGTGCGTGAAGAGGAAATTCATATAAATGGCAATTTGAGATAAATATTTAACAAATAAAATATTATTATTATTATTGTGTTAAATAATGCATTTATGAATAATAAGTATCAAATGACTACAGTATTTGATTACCTTTTTAATAAAACCAGTTGGTAATGGTGGACTCAGACTTTTGGATCCTATTTTGGACCTATATATTAATTAAAAGGCAGGGCCAGGAGGATATATATTTTTATATATATATCGTCCTGGCTCTGCCTTTTAATAAATGCAGTTCTCCCTGTATGTATGCAAGCATAACATAACATAATAGAACATAACAGTTATATAACAGTTGTGGGACATTGTGATTACCATTAAAATATTACATTGATGATTGAGCTCAGGTCTTGCAGCTTCATCACTCTTGCAACAATTACTGTAATTTGCTTTAACTATTTCCTCCTGAAACAAGGAAAATATACTGTTATTGTTGATTGGTAAGTAAACACATTTCATACAAGATACAGTTCTTATCAGTCCAAGAAAGTCAAAGCAATGCTCAGCACTTTTATTTTTGTAAAACAAATTAGTTGCCGGTAGTTATGCTCTTAAACAAAGAAAATACTAATTAATATATATACAACCACTCTCCCAACCCATACATATACACTATCCTTTACCCATACATAAACCCACTCCCACATACATATACACTATACTTTACCAATACATAAACCCCCTCCC
>VKOC01025561.1:0-25988 GCA_009364415.1 Spea multiplicata
GGTATATAAGGAGTATAAGGCATATCAGGGCACAGTGGCATATCAGGGGGCACAGTGGAATCTGGCATATAAGAGGTATAAGGCATATATGGGGGCAGAGTGGCAAGCTGGGGGTCTGATGTGCATAACCGGGGGCAGTTTGGTAAATAAAAAAAATTTAAACAAGGCTTTTTTCTCATAGTTTTTATTAAATATGAAAAATAGTTAACATATGAATTAATATTTACTAATAACTTTGTATTAAAACCTAGTTTGAGAAACACTGTGTTTGGGTTCTTGTAGCTTTTATTATTATGTCAGTAAAATAAGAAGGTGAATAGAGAAATGCCATTGTGATAAAGAGATGAAAGTGTAAATTGTAAGTTTTTTATTACATCATTTTAAATTTAAAAAAATTTGCATTTTTTTATCCGATTAATCGAAAAAATAATCGGCCAACTAATCGATTATTAAAATAATCGTTAGTTGCAGCCCGAATAAATACATACAAAATTACATAATCATATCTTATGACTATTTGGCCTTAAGACAGAGTAAAGTATTTCAACTAGAAGCAGGATCTTCAGTCCAAGAAGTGTTATCATCTTATGGTTCAACAAGCATTTGCAACACGCAAGCAACTTACAAGTTAATTAATCTGCGATGCGTAATGTGTGATTTTTTGGAGAGTTCTGATGTAAGCTTGCCAATTTACAAACTCTTGTAGGTTAATAATATTAATATTAGGCCCTTTTGTCGCTCTATATACACATACATATGCAACATGTACTTTGTAACCCCTGAATCAAGGTGTTAAATCTCCAAGGTTCAGGGACCACAAACAGACCAAAGAAACATATTCATCTTTAAACAAGAGATAATTAATCTAATTCAATCATTTTGATTCGGCATTCTATGCTTAAACTGGGTGTCCAAAAATCCTTGCATACCTACCACCTATATAGCACTTGGATGGAGATGACAAGTGTCTGTCAAGGTTTAAAATCTCATCTCATGAAGTGCAAATAGGGATTGAAGGAGAAAAAACAAATGCATCATATGGGGGGGGGTGCGCCAGAGATTTCGATATAAAGAAGGAAAGTGCTTCCAGACATATGCACCTGTGCTATAGCTAATAAAACATCTTGCCACCTTGCAACTGATCCCGCTGTCTTGAAAATCACAGCTACGTTTCCAATCCCATGGCAGCCCGTAGTAGTTTTTCATTAGATAAAAATAAACAGTTTTCGTGTCACAGGAGAAAATTAAAAACCTTTATGTGCTGACTTAAAAAGCAGCAGGAAGAACATAATGTTTCGTAGCAGCAGGCAGAACATAAGGTAAAAACAAACACTGGCCCATATTCTACACAGAACTGGTACAGCTTTGTTTGTAGAACCTCACACTGTCCAGCTACTGAGGACATCAAAGACCGCCTGCACATGATGGGAGATGAAGTCCACAGCATGTACACTGTCATGGGACAAGGCTATATTTAAACTTCGGTAATCATCCATTCTGTATTTAAATATCAACCACCTCCCCCCAACAATATGACATCTTCACCTTTTAACGCTTTCTACAAGGTGTATTCACATTGCAAATTTGTAAAGCACACATGGCTTCTGGGAGACAAACGCGTTGATTCTCTACAACACTGCCTATATTTACAGAATATGTGCATGCAATGAATTACTCGTGTATTCAGGCCAGTAAAGGAGACATAGCTTTGTTTTCTTTATTATTGCAAGTGAACAGATAGCAGAGTCCATAGAGGACAGTGGGAAGATCAACATCCAGGGAAGGGTTACTGAACAGAAGGCCTCAAACATCTGCTTACATGGAATAATGTGATGTCAGCAGACGATCTCTGTTTATCCGTACCTCTACCTCTCTTAATAAAAGACCTTTCATTGGAAACTTCCAACCCTAAACCAGTTAAATTACATTTCAGTTGGGTCCAAATTATATGCTCTTACATTATCTAATAACACATGTTTACATTTCTCCTATACAGAAGTGGACAACTTGGCAATATCTTGTGGTCATTTACAGGACCAACATTCTTCCAATAAAGGAAAATTGAACTTTTTAAGGTTTTTTTTCCCTACAGAATGGAATAATTCTTATTAAGTGGTTTCTAGACAGAGATGTTAAATTGCTTTGTCTAGGTTCGCCCCATTGTGGAAATATTTCCAATTTCTTTTACCTTCTTGTAACTCAAGACACTCTTCCTCCCCTAAATATACCCTTAATTGATAATGACGGCTTAACCATGCCTGACCTTGAGACCCAGGGTTTGGCATTAAAACGACAGTCATTATGCAATGCTAGAAGTGTCTTTATGACAGGTTAATTAATATTGCCAGTTTTTTCATTAATCAGAATCAATTATGCCATCAACTTATTCTTGGCATTTAATGTCAAAGTGGCTGAAGCACTTCATCCTCTTTAAAAAGAAACTACTAAATAAAGTGCACCATCGGGTGGAAATTGTACATCTAATTAAAATAACACATTAGGTGTTACCGCCTACATTTTTTTGCACTTTTCACATGAATTACTGATTTTCACCTGTACATTAATAGATTTCACAGAAGCAGAGAATTTATGTTAATTCTGTACGGAGGACGAACGTTTATGATTTTCAGCCATCATCGATTTCGTTTTGGAAGTAAATATACCGGTATTGTATAGGAAACAGAAGCTGATATTTGAAAAGTATGACTGATTGGTAGGTAGTGGGGAGATAAAGTACATGGATACCAATATTGCCATCAACATAAGAGTTTTGCTAAGAGGCTTTACTGTTACTTTAACTGAATTTAGACTGTTCTGGGTACATAGTATGAAATCAGAAGAAAATTAGCATTTTTAAAATACTTCAAAATCCAAATAGGTACCACATTCATAAAACAAACAACAAGCAAAATCCTACAACACAGCTTCCAGAATTAGTTTAAAAATGTTGGTCCTCTGACACTTGTCCAAATACCAACTGAAAGACTATGCTGTGTGGGAGCTTGGCTTACCTTGCAAGCTAACGCTGTTGCAATCAGTTCCTCTACCACGCTCTCAATTACCGCAGTGGAAGTGCCAGCAAGACTACACAATAAAATCAGTGGGCTCCAAAGTGTCGCATGCAAATCAAACAGTAATTAGATGTTTTAATGACGATTTCATTCTCTAATCTCATATGGAGTTGCTGTAAAGAAGCTATATGAATGTTACTTCAAGGATGCATACATACAGTGGATATATATATATATGAATTATATCTCTACAGATATTTATATATATATATATATCTCTAAATATTATATATATATATATATATATATATATATATATATATAAAGCAAGTTTTTTTTACCATTAATAAATCAAGGTCAAAAATTAAACAAGAGTATAAAAACTCCAACATTTATTAACACATGATGTGTCAGTTAATATGATGAGACCGGAAATGTATCCCCGCATTGTTGCAGCTGGTGTAGATAACAGGCACCTATGGGGCAAGGGCTGATTATTATGCTATATGAGATCTGCCGTATGATGTGTTAAAATGATGTGTTTAATTGTATTCTGCACACAGTAAAATTGCCAATAATATGATATTTCCTCTAGGGAGTCAGGGAAGTAACCAATGTTTGCTTGGAGGCTTTTTTTCTCTTAGAAACACCACTTGGTTCACTTTCCAGTTGGCCGATCTATTGCCACTCACTATATTCAGAAACATTAAAGTTGACCAATTCTTTCACATAAAATTGATATTTGTGACAAAGCCACTTTACAATAACATGATATTATTCCGTCCAAGTGAGTATCCATCTTTGAAGAGGAATGCCTCCGTTTGTACTATAATGCTTGGGATTATACTTCAAGGAATGTTCACATGGAATAAAATCAATACAACCATATCAGTAGATAAAATGAAAAGCAAGACATAAACATCTCACAATGTCAACATACAAACTAAGCAAATGTCAGCACTGCTTTAACGTGTGACTTTCACACACGGTTGCTTCTCTTTTTATGCATTACTGTAAAGAAATCCAGTGTTGAAACCTAAGCATTTGCTTCCCGTGCCCAAAGTGTAACTGTAGGAACAGAGTAAACTAACAGAACACTGACTGCTGACTGGCCGAGATTCATCTTGGATTCTTTTCTTGGCTGTGGATGGAAGAATTTCTTATTTGAAGCAGCCAAGAGAGCTGTGATCAAATGGACCAGAAGGTCTAACACATGGAAAAATAAACAGATATCAATGGCACAAGCATGTTATTAGCGACAGCAAAGCAACACCATCTGCAATATATATATATATATATATATATATATATATATATATATCTTTAATGTCGTATGTTTTATTCTAATAGTGCATTAAAAGCAGAATTGACAACAGACAGTGATGGATTCAGATATCCCTAATGAGTATTCCCTATTGTGTTTGTTCATTAGTGGTAGGTTATTAATTCTAGAACGCTGTCTTTGTTAATCAATTTTCATCTGATATCACTTCAAGATATCTCAACAGAGAGATCCCAGAATATACTGTATAAGATGAAATTTTTGTTTTCCACAATACATGTTAAAGAAAAAGCAACTCTGGGCAAGTCAAGCAAGCATTTGAGGCAACCGCCTCGGCCAGCTTTGACACTCCATGTGAATTATGACCAAGACAAAGCCTGCCTAATAAATATGTTAATAGAGTAGCGTCTTAACGAACAATCATCAAGTCATTCTCCAAAAATATTGCATCAGAATGACACAGGATATGGAGTGTGAAGATACACGTGCCCTGCTTTGCTGCTTCAGATTTATGATATAGAATAAAATCTTGATTAAGAGGTAAAGGACTACAAAAAAAATTACTAGGAAATTGTTAATTCTACAGAATTCAGAACCACAGATTTTACTGTTGTGCATTCATACAATTAATGTGTTTAAAATTTTGTATCAGTATTGCCTAGCATGCCATTTCAATTTTAGGAGCAAATAATTTACAATGGTTTATGGTGAAAGAATATTTGATATGTTTTGCAAATATTACCCAATAATAATAATATATATTAGTTATATAAAAAAAAACATGATCTAACATAAAAAACATATTTTGGAAGCATTGTTCCTACTACTCAATCTTACACCAGAACAGAAAATTGCTTTCCAAACCAGCAAAAAACATGATTGTGCAATAACACATGATTGTGCATGCTCAACAAAATCCATTTCGGTCAGATTAGTCTTAACGCTACCTTGTTATTAAGATAACAATCTGTACTCGAGACTGGTTATAGTTAGAATTGCAGCAATTGATTTTTCTTGTTATAATGTGTTTTTTTCTCCTATTACTTTAAACATGTAGTCCTGCTGTCTACAATGGCCAACCCCATTCACCTCAACAGATAGTTGTTTTGAATGGAACTTTGCTTCTCCTTTATAGACATACCAGAAATCTTTCTAAATGCGCTGACTCTGAGACCCTTCAAATACTAACTCTTTTATAGTCCTTAATATTAATATTAATAATTAATAATATTAAGATACCAGATCCAGACTGTGTGATCCTGAAAATCAGTCCATTTATCCGGTGAGCTTGAGGTTGGTATTAAAAAAACAGAGACTAAGAGACAAACACTACACGTTCTTAGGTATCATTATAAATGTTACTTTTCATGTTCCCTTTTATGTTTCCCGTTCCATTTTACAAAGCAAGCAAGTTTGAGGACATAGAAGATAACTACCAAAATAAACAGCTCTAGAAACAATGGAATTGGTGAAGCAAACAGAAGCAAGTTCCACAACCAGAACACTGGTTCTTCCATGCTAGAAGATTTATCGGCATGGATCTTTGTGACTTAGAACTCGTGTATTCAACTGCTGTGTGGGGGACTGCAAAGTCAGTTAAACTCTGGTGGTGTCCTTGTGTTATGGTAAAATCCTAATCTATAAGAGGCAATAAAAAATCCAAGACCTCTCACGGTCCCGTCCAGAGCGCATCCCCGGGGTGCTCGCGGCGTCGCGCTCCATTTCGGAGTGCATCTCCCGAGTACCCTAGTAGTTCCTTTGTTAACTTTTTTCTGTAGAGGCCCCTTATAAATAAAAATAAAATGTACTGTGAGATTACCATAGGTACAACTAGCAGTAAAATGAATCATTTCGGATGAAAGAAATGTGAAACCCTGTGCTAAATGTGTTTAAAAAGAAAACACCTTAAGATTAGTGTTTCTATATTTTAAATACTGATATTGATTTCAGTGTAGGGGCTTGCTCTGTCAAGCTAATAAGACAAATGTTGCAAGGTACAATATATTGGTGGCTGTCTGAATTTTCCCATCTGGTATTTACATTGTAACCAAAGATTTTAGAGGGATTATACTATTACGCCTCATTCTTGAAAATTTGGCTACAATCAAAAATTCTTCTCCAAACACACAGGCATAATACTTTTCCTGTTTTTGAAGGTACTATGAGCTACTCATACAATGCAGAATGCCTCCTTTTGTTTCGGTGGTCACATTGGAATTTCCAGCTTCTCATTTCTCCTCCGTTTGCTACCAGTTAAAACTATAGCACATGACGTAAAGAATACTGGAATCATTCCAGTGGCCCACACAATAATCTATGTTCAAAGGAAATACCATAATTCTGATTTAATGATGCTTCTTTAATAACATAATTACACTAATAGCTTGTTTCATCTGATATGCAACACCAATTTCCCTGTTAAGTCATTCAACTTGGGGAGGTCCTACTTTACTAGGTGTAGTTCCAGAACTGCTCTATTTTAAACCTGTAGCTTGTGTGACAGTCATGTAGGATTGGTGGTGGAAGGGAGGTATGTTTCTCCTAGATTCCTTTCCTATGTGGAGTAACACCTGAGACTTCCACCTGCTAGGTGATTAATTAAATGAATCAGAGGGTGGATATAAAAGGGAAGCCAGGAGGGCAGGTAGATCTCTCTGACTGAGGACACAGAAAGCCTGTCTGTGGAAGAGACCTGTGAGTAAAGGTTGCTGGACATATTATGTTAAGTTGGCAGAGAGAAGCTCTCCAGCTGGTAGTGAGGGACATCCTATGTATAGTAAGTGCCGGACAGGCAAGGTGTTTCTTTTGTTACTGTTATATTTCTTTTGACCCTGCAACCTTTCTAATAAACCTGACCCTGTGTCAGTTTGCACGAATTTCCTGCTGTATGCCTGGTTTGAATGAAGACAGCGCTTGTCCCTTGACGTCAGCGAGGGGCGATCCCAGACCTACCTCACACTTGGAATACACAATGCATCAGGGTTGATTCACCGTGTTAAACAGCAACATCATTTAGAATTGAGGTCATCTTTAACATCAGATATAGGCATGAATACCCCTTCAATATAATAAATAAATGAGATAACATTGAGAGTTAAATCTTAAAGAGTAGGCAGCTCTGCAGATTCAAATCATTTACTTGAAAGGATTTTAATTAGAGGTTTCGCTCTTCAATGTTGAGCTACTAAAGTAAATGATAAAAGTAGGGGTGGGATAGTCAATTGATTCATGGTACTAGACATCGGGAACCATATGAGGCACTACTCAATCAAGGGAGTAGAGGCAAACAAGCTAAGCCACTTACACCATTAATAACCCAGATCCCCATATGCATCCAGAAGAATTTTGTGAGGACCCAATGGCAGAAGGAATTGTCATGCTTTGCTTGTATCTTGTCTTTAATCCAGGTAGCTTGATACATTTACACTGGATTACCCCGGACTGAATGAACACTAAGAGTACTGACCCTGCAGGATTCTAGATTTTGAAGTGTTCCGTACAATTATATTGTAGCTATTGTAGTTACTTTCGTCCTTTTTTAGAGTACATGGAAACTTGCTATCTTCCCATCATGGAACACTCTAAAGTTATTTTTCTACATGGCTAAACACTCGATATTGACTACTTATAGGAGAATCAAGCATTCATATGTTGCCCAAAAACCATATCAACAAGTAAGGACTTTCATAAAGTGTAAAATTGGTAAGCCCATTGACAGAATCATGGCATGATCTGAAGCTGAGCCAGACCACCTGCTGGTTTACAATATCATAGATGGTCATGAAAGCTGAATCTACTTGAAGCAAAACATAAATAATAATAAATGCTGCTTTTAAAGCTGATGAGTTTAAGTGAAAAACAAAAAACAAAAGAACAATATATGTAAAAAGCTGTGAAATTTGATGGAAATGTAAGTCTTGGCCCAAAACACAATAATAAAAAAAGTCACTTGATTTAACCTCCTTCCTGAGATTAAATAAACTGTCAAAATCCTGCATGTGGTTTATTTATTAAATGTGTCAAAACTTTTGCTTGCAAAAATTTATTATTGCTTGGTAGTAAATCCTTGAAATGGCGGTTTCCACTGTAGACATTTAATATTGACCTTGCCATATATTTTCATGTGGCAAAATGTATTCACTCATATATATCACTTCTTTGATATAAATAACCAAATTAAATTTATTCTCTATTCTTATAATGCCTCTTTGGTTGTGGAGAGTTGAAATAATAATTATCAACAATGTAAAACACAAGTTCTGGGCAAGTGGGATCCTACCATAGATACTTAGATGTAATGTAGGGTAGTTTTGTTTTACTGAGAGGGTTGTAGATAAATGAAACAGTGTCCCAAGAGAAGGATTAGAGGTTCATATAGTGAGGGAATAGAAACATGCATGGCATGGGCATAAAGCTATCCTAAATCTATGACAAGACAAAGGACTGATTAAGGTATGAGTCTTTACATGAGAAAAAAAATGGGCAGACCAGATGGGCTGAAAGGTTCTTCTCTGCCGTCAAATTCTATGTTTCTACAGTAGATTTCTATTAAGGTATGTATAGGATTTTCACATTGTTCCTTTTTATCCATTTCTCAACGTATTCTGTTAAATGTATTGCAATTCCAGTGGCCTGATTAAAGATATAACGTTTATATCATTTTATTATTATGCTTCATTTATTATTACAAAGCATTATCACCTCTTGATAAGGATACGTGTACTCTAAGTTTTAAGGAAGAAGGGACAGATGCACTTTGAAGACTAGAGATGTCTGGCCTTGATTTAACATTTGTATGGACAGAATGCTGACAGCATGTAAAACACTTTGAAGCCATCCAACTTCCTCTTTCTTATTTCACAATATGGATAGCTTCTGTTTTTAACTTTTCAATTTGACATCCTAGTTCGTGCAAACTGCAAAAGACTTTGGTGAAAAGTATGTAATTACTACTTCTATAAATGAAGAGGCTATAAATGGAAATTTCCGCTTCATGAAATTAGTTTCATATTGTGGTCTAATTATTGTATTTAATATCTGAGTTACTAAAGTCACAAGCTTTGCCATCATCCCCTTTAATGCTTTTGTTGCACTGGTATTTATTAACAGACTAAGGTAATCTTCAACACCTAAACATTAGTCTAGCTAAATTTTTTTGTATATTCCCCAAAGGTTGAGTTGAAAGGAGTTGACAATTTAGTCAAGTTCTGGAGGCCCCATGTAAGTGTTGTGGACTGAATGACGTAAGTAGCATATTGACGAAAGTCAATTTGACTGAAAACTCAACTTATTTCAAGACAATTCAATTGAAACTGACTTTCTTGTTCCAATTGCCAATGGAAAACATACCAACTTGTCTATTTACATAAAGTGGTAGTTCAGTCAACAACAACCGTAACTAAAACAACTCTGCTCATCGGAAATGCTTAACTCCTTAGAATCGTGCATGTGATAAACAATAGAATAGCTCAATCAAGTTCAGAGGAACAGCGTTAGAAATGCCTTAAAGAATCAACTCAGATTGGTGTTTGAGGGGGAAAGGTTACCCAAAATATCACATGACTGACAACAATGGCAGCCTCCAGATCTGCAGCTAAAGTAAGTTTATTAGAATAAAGTAAGACTCATCCTATACATTTGAAAAACAGATAACACAAAAACCTAAATGGATCGTGCAGCTATTGTATGCATTAAGTATTTTATATGTATTTTCCCCATGGGACTTCTAATTTAAAGTTATTTTTAAGACCGGTTGGTCAAGGGCTGTTACATTACAACAAACTAGCTCTGTTATTAAACAAAAATCTAAGACTATAAAGCTATGTGGACATACATCTCATCTGTCCAAAAAGATAATCCCTCTATTCTGTAATTCAAATAACCTAAACAGATGGAATTTGCCTATTTGGTTTTAACTTCTCATGTTTGCTCTGAGCTCTATTTGATGGAAATAATGCTGTGGTTTGGATTTTAACTGAAGTAATAACCATAAGTAAAAATGATTCCCACTGACTGCTTCTGCCTTCAACCGCATCTTTATAATTTATATACTTGGAACCATTTACACACATTTCCCTGGTCTGTAATCCAATCAGTTTTCCATTTTCTATTTCAATTGGACTTCTGCAAACCTGGTTGGGTTTTTATTACTTTTCGCTCTCCAAAGAATGATATAGAATTAGAAGTGACAAACACTAGATTAAAAGTCAAAATATCACCTAAACTGTTGGAAACTCAACCAGGACAATAATAGAGGACTCTGTTACACCACTATCTTGTCTGGCTTCTTCTATGCGCCAGAGAGATTCTTCTCAGTGCTTCTGTTCTATTTCTCCACTAGCTGGGCAAGGTCTATGCACATAACCGTAGGATATGTCATCTCAGAGTGAATGGAATTTTACCAGTAATGCTCTATTTGTTTGAAATTCAATACAATTCAAAACTTACATTTAACTATCCTTATAACAGCTTTTTGTTACATTAGATTTGGTGTGAAGTCATTTGACATTTTAAAGATAGTCCATTTAATATGTTCCATCTTGTGAAGACATCATCTCAATCTGTTTGCTCCAGAGCCATACTTAGCAGATTAAATTTAGTTCTTCTAAAATTAGGAATCCTGGTTGCTCCATACAATACTGGTTTTGGAAACCAGTTTCAAATAGGACAATGCTATGGAGATTTTCCCAAAGTATTCCTTTGATTCAATAGAGTGTATATTCAGAGAATTATGCTATATTAAGCACTCTAAAAATCCTTCTTACCAACTGGTCATATATTGCTATACGAGCTTCCACTGATCTCACCTTGTCAGCCCGTAATTTACATTTGACATTATAGTCCAGTTTCTAGTATCTAGTGTCTAATTAAGTGTAATTAACGACTCTGACAACCACAAAAATGTAATAATTAACAAAGGAGGAGAACTCCCAATATATTGTTTTTAATCATACCGTCAGGTAGTTCTTAACATGCATCTGTTGTGAGGTGTAGCAGTACAATAATACTAATCTCGCATCGCCAGCTTCCTTAAAGTTCAGCTGGTGCCCCATTTAGAAGACCTGGCACGTGTGGTGGTCAAAATATCCTTACACGGCTTAAAGCATTAAAGCCATAAATGCTGACAGGGCATTTAAATTCCTGCCGAAAAAGCCTATTGCTCCCTACCCCTGCCAGGTACTGTATGGTTTCAACAGGATAGTTTACCTGTTCCATACATCTTTTAGAAGAAAGATGTTTTTAAAGCCAAAAAGGAACCAGACACAATACACCCACTCCACTTTATAATTAACTGCAATTTCATATACCAAAGCTCTTTTGAATAACTTGTCTGAAAGCATTAAAAAAAAATAGTCATACTTTGTATGCATTTAACAATTCTCCAAGAGGAATCACCATTTTAAAATAATTAAGTTTGGGTGTACTTACATTTCTTAAGTAATTCAATTACGCTACTAAGACTTCACATTTATTTATGTAAATTATTTCTTTTTTCAGTACTCGACATCAATATACCATCAAAGCCTGCAATATTACAAATATTACATGTTGTCACTTCTGGTCTGGATGTTATTGAGACATCCAGACCAGATCTCCTCATTCAAAGTGGATCTTGATGAACGATATATAAAATATTTTGGATGTGGTCAAATTACCGGTAATTCCTTAACAAAGGCAAATTCACATAAGACTGTAAATTCTAACCATTCAGCTCTGTGCTGACTACAGCTATCATCGCCCCAAAAATATCAAGCACAAAGAATCACTATCATAGCACTGGAGTACTGTTCCCATGATGGGCACCAAGAAGGCACAAAAGCCATATCACAGTATGGAGAAGGCTAAAAAGTATGAATGTGTGAAGTCAACATTGCAAGACAGCCAACGATATCAGGAGTAAGGGAGCTCAATATGTACAGGTTGGAGGAGAGAAAAGAGATGGGAGATGTGAGATAAATACTTAAAAGGTATTATTTCAGAGGATGGGAAATGTTAGAACAAGAGGTCACCATCTAAAACTAAATGGTCAGAGGTTTAGATATAATGTAACAAGGTTTTATTTTACAGAGGGAGTGGTAACAACCTCCAACCAGAGGGGTTAGAGGCTAATACAGTGAAGTCATTTTAAAATGCATGGGATAGCCATAAAGCTACCCTGAATCTGAGGCATGACGAAGAACTGATAAATCTGGTAAAATAGGCAGACTAGATGAGCCAAGTGGTTATTATGAAATTATATGTTTCTATGTAACAATAAGCTAAAATGATACCAGGCAGACTATTCAGTTCCTTGAAAAGAGGTATTGCCCCAAAGTGGGTGATGGTTTCAGTGGCTCTCTGCCCTACTTCCATTGTTAGCATAGTTTTTCTGGAAACTATTGGTACTGCTTTTTCTAGTTTTAATTAAATTCCCTAGCATTTCTATATTTGGTGTGTGTATATCTACTTGTTTTGATGATTATGATCTTATGTCTTGTTTGCAACACTGCTATAATATTGTAAAAGATAAACTATTGAGACATTGGAGAATTGTTTATTAAAACAAAATGTTTAGTCTACTAATAAACAGCAAAAAAATCACATGTTTGCAAAATAGAAGAATCTATGTTTTTGTGCTTCATGAATCTGTGGGGTTTTAATAAAAATAAAAATTGGACACAAGGATTAGCTTTTGTAACATACACTTTTAAGCAACATCAAACTGTTTTTAACCCTTAAGAAAATGATTTAACATAAGAAAAGTAAGGTTTACACAGGTTACCATTTGAGGAACAAAGCGTTTCAGTCCAAGACTGCAGATTTCAGATCAGTTGTGAACTGCCGCAGGCTCATCCACAGCCTACTGAAGGACAGCTCTCTTATGGACAGTCTAAAGACGGAGAACTACTCGGACTCCCTTCTTGGCCCACTTGCCTCTCCAACCCACAACTACTCAGACCCCATTCCTACTCATGTCACATCACCCGATTTCACCAGGTCTATTTCCAATGTGTCAAATCATATGTCTCATGTCTGGAAATGTAATTGTACACTGCTATTACTGTAGCAGTGCCATATGACTGCCATTACTGTATTCCGAGTTTACTGTAATGCTTTGTGTGAATTGCAGTATAGTATGTCTGACATTATGAATTGATTGTACCGATGATGCCTTTACTCCTGCATTGCTTTGCATTAAATTATGTATATTTTATATTGTTAATCAGCCCGCAGTGTCCTTACATACTGTCAGATCCCTGCTTCCGACAGAGAGGATACGACAGCTTGTCATGGACACTCCCGCACCAGTACTGTTGGAAAGAGAGGGAGCTGGAAGTCGGAAGTGCTTGGCTCTAAGGCAGATAATATAGTTTATTAATACCCAAAATATCAGCTGTGCAAATGGGTTTAAAACGTTTAATATGACTTTTATTAAGAATCACAAAGGAAGTTTTTAAAATATGGAATATCTCATTCCACATTTTAAAATAAAAACTTTTTACACAAATAATAGTTAATTGTACAGTGCTGTGGAATTTGATAGGGCTATACAATATATATATATATATATATATATATATATATATATGAAAGAACTTCGGAATGATTCCGTTCTATATGAAAGTCTACTGTTGCTCCTGGAAATTCAGAGTAGCAGAAATCTACTTCTACTACAAACATAATCATCTGTGTTTTTTTACCATATATAGCTACTGTTTTCAGGAAAAAAAAGACAACTAAAAATTCACAAATTCAAATATTTACCAGACTGAACAGAAACCACACGCCAGTCAAACATATGTTTAAACATGCAAAGATAAATGTATACGTCACTGATAATACACAATCAATTTTACCTTTTAAGGACATACTTTAACTTCACTTTTTGTTCACATGTCATTTGCCAAAGCAGATGCGGATAAATCTTTAAATCATAAGTGTTAACTTTAAATGTATTTCATAATATCTTAATTTTCAAATTAAGTTTTACCGGGTATTACGATTTATGGGGATACTAATAAAAAATGGCAGTATATCGGTCTCATAACATCAACATTGGATGCTAGATACATTTTATAATTAGTTTTAGGTGATCAACTCCCTAATATATGGTGCTATGCATTTAATTTACAGATTTAGAAACACAGCTGGATGCAATGCAATTTAATACTATAAAGTAATGATGTAGAAAAGTGTGAAGATTGCCGGGAGCTTGTTACGTTTTCATTTTCCCGGTACCATTGAGTACTGGTCCATAGTAACGTGAGTTAAAATACCATCCCTAGTAGTATCTCAAAGTATCTCTTCTGCCTCTCTTGCAATTTTCTGTTTTTTGCTGGTTTGTAATATAAAACCTGCCTAGTACTACTGACGCTGCAATATCCCAGTGATACAGGGTGAGAGATGTCATCTCAATACTGTGGCCATCAGCTTCTTACTGAGCCGTGACCTGGACAAGATAACACTCAGGGCTAACAAAAGCTAACCGCTGAAGGGTGGTCTTTCACTGCCTTCTTTGATAAGAACTTGCTGTTCACACCATATTCCTTTAGTCAGCAAATGTTTGTAAGCGTATAGAGATTTAACCCATCTAGTGCTGAAATGTGAATCGGTTTATGCATAGATTACTCCATATGATAAATGCTTTGCGCCGGGCATCCGGAAAAACAAAAACTGTATTTGCTGCCTGGGTCTGCCCCAAAATAAACCGAGTCTAGTCTTGGCCGGTTGGACAGCTGCACAGTAGTGCTTGTTTACCTTAACTACCATCTCATTAATAGCTTAGTCAATTTGTACCCCGTGTTTTGTCTCCTGGTTGCCATGTATTCCATTAATCAATGCAGACACACGACGAGAGGCATCTTAGAGAATCTATTAGGTGTCGCAGAGTAAAATGTACAATGTAAATGTTTTCAAGAGCGCCAGCTGTCTGTGCACCTGCAAGACAAACAGAGACGGCACCCAGAAGCCTTTAAAGTCTTTAAAGGGACACTCCACCCATCATATGCACAAAAACGACATCATTGCTTCATAAAGATGGTCATCGTCCTTTATTTTCAACAATTTAGCAAGCAATGATTATAAAGAATGACATAACTCCTGCACAAGTTAGTTAATACAAGAGACGAAAAAACAAGCATAAATATTCAAGTCCAGCTTTAATTTGTTCAAACTGCAATTTTATGCAAAATCATTTAGAGGTAATATTTGGACAGGCAGTAAAAATATTGCACCACAATCCACAGTAAGCGGTATGAAGTTATTTTTGCTCCTGAAAAATATTCTGCCATTGATTTTCTAACCACGCATCGTGTATATCTATTCCGAAGGCACTAATGCCGAGATCCAAAGAATGATCAGTGGTTTGTAATGCGAGGTTCATAACTTCACTTTCCAAAGTTGAATGTGAACTAGGCAAATTCACTAAATCCTCTACACTTGGCATGCCGTGAAATGAAAAGGAGTACTCTTATGGCCAAAATTATAAAAAGGTATATTGGAGTCAATTTTAGAATCTGGTTAATTTATGCTATATAGCTAGGATATGAGAATTCTGTATAATTTTCCTCCTGCCCCTGCCAGATACCACTGAAGTACCACGACATGCATCCAATGTTTCTCTGAGATTGGTTTGTGTGTTAGAGGGTACATTAGTGTGGTGGAGAGTGGTCTGTATGCTTGTGCTCAGTGAAAGTGGTCCTTTTGTGCTTGTGGCAGCCTAGGTGAGAGTCATGATCGTGAGTTTGCATCAATGTGTCAAAGACTTGTCAATGCACGTGTGCATCAGTGGGGCTCTGTTACACTGTATTGGATAATGTATTTCAAGCCCTGCTTATTGATAACTTGCGTCTTCTATGTGCAGCCAGGCAAATACCTTACAACAATTATAATCTTTAGAAAGTGGAACAATGCCTGAAATCTACATCCAAAATTTCATCTAACTTCCATTCACAGCTTAAATCGCTTAAAACAAGTCAGCCATACAGAGTAATAGAGTGCAGTCTTAATCTGAAAATACGTATCACAAAATCATGCGAGAGTAGTGTGACGTCTATTAATGAAACAGTGCATTATTTTGCATTCATCCAAATGGAAAATGCCCACAGGAAATCAATGGCATTTTTAACCTAGGTTAATGGACTGGACAGATTTATTTTTGGAGAAGGCGAGACCACATTGTTTCTGAGTACCTTCTAATGCGTTTCTGCGGTGGCCAAAATCACACACAATGCAACACTCAAATCTCTGATTGCCAAAGGAATTCACGCAATTCACTGACTAGTTCATCGCCTGCCAATGAATGGGTAACGCCGTATGAAACCTTTTGAAAATATAATACAATTGCTATTAACCCAGAAATAATATCACTGCCTGGAACAATAAGTGCAGAGATAAAAAAAGTTATATTATAACCAACAACAGCCATATGGTAACAAATTGATCGTTGTGCTTACTATATGATTGCACTTTTTGTATCTCCACTTTAGTATATTGTAAGTGCTAAGTACATTTGCCTATGTATATACATACATAGGCACTAAAACAATTAAAAATAGGGTTCAAAAAAATCCATAGGCAAACCTAAGTAATAGGAACTACCTAATTGCTGGCTATTTGATATTGGATGAATAACCCTACCTAAAAGTCAATGGATAGCCATTATCTAGGCAACTGGCTGATAACCAGTATACCCATAATAGCAGAAACCAAGATACAAAGTCGTTATTGGGGAGGGACAAAAATGTAGATTAATACACTCTCGCTGTAGGAAATATTGATAACAGTTTTGTGTACATTTTTAGCACACAGTGACAATTGATTAGTGACAATTGTGGATTCATTTCTTCATGTTGGGCTAGATGTTGGGGTTAGAGCAGTCCTGTATCACATATATGATTATGAGACCTTGTGGGTTTTTCTGATATGTTTTTGCTAGCATATTTTACATAGATTGGGAATCTCCATTCCACTGCCTCCCACTTGGTTGGAATCTTGCATTATCGGATTTCCACACAGCCTCTTGTAAATTGATCAGTCTTAAGTCACATTTATTTCAGATAACACCGGAATCAGAGAGCTGCAAGCCTGAACTGTCAGGGAGAGAATGATTCATGTATCACATGCACACAATGTGCTACACAAGACGTGTTCGATAACAAAAGCAAAAATCTGGAACACGGCCCAATAGTTACACACAGATTAAACGAAACCAGAGATGCTCGCATTAAAGGTTATGAAAATGAACAGTAATATTGTGTTTACTGGTTCCCTTTCTCCTGGGTCTGAAGTTCCTATATAGAAATTTAGTGTCAAATTACTGGTGTCAAATGAATACAAAATCAGACCAACAGAAAATGAGTTTTCCTATAAAAAAGTAAAGGGTTGTTCACTAGAAACTCATAGGTTAGGTACAGAGTGATAAGTCTCTTATGACCTTATGGACATTGTTACTGAAGTGTATTATTGAAACAGGGTAGGTAATCATAGACCAATCCAGGAGGAAGCTTAAAGCATATATATATATATATATATATATATAATATATATATATATATATATATATATATATATAACTAGAAGCTTTAATGTACTAAATAGAAAGATAGGTTCTTAGTAGCTCCCTTAGAGTCACTAAGAGATATGTTTGTCAGCAAGGGATATGCAGATGACAGCAGCCCAAATACACCATACCAGAATAATCCAGGTCAACTCCTGCCAACTTCCACACAGCCCTCAATTATTAACCCCTTAATATAATGCTCAAAATGCATTGTTTTCAATGGGTTTAGGGGCCGCCTATTGTCCTTAAGGGGTTAAGAGTTAAAAAGGACATGCCATTCTTTGGAGCCACTTTTCAACCTGTCTACATACAGAGCAAGCCTTATTATACAGCAGATCTTGGTGACCAACAAGTGAGCGAAGCTGGTGGACAGGACAATATCACATTATCTCCAGCCCAAACAAGTACTACATGAAGAAAGCACCTGAAACATAGTCTGGGGCTCAAGAAACTGCCTACGCATAACAAATTAATATTGATTAACCCTGATGTTTGGGGCAATTTGCTCTAAAAACATACCCCTAATAGAAATGTTATATCAAATTAGCTTGTGTCTTAAGTATCACAAATTCTTTTTAATATCCGCTTTCATTGGGAGAAAAAAAATAGCATCAGAGAAGACAATCATCTAACATTATAATATGCATATAAAGTGTATATTAACCTCACATTATCAGAACAGACTGCTGACAGAATAACAACTAGCAAGTTCTCCTTTGTGCTGAGGGAACATAATATTGTTATAAGGACTGGCACAGTTAGCGGAAAGCGAAATGGTCTTGATCTATATTTTTTTTCTCTCAAAACAGCTAATTAATAACTGGGACACAACACCATACAGAGCAATACTCCTACATGTCTGGGTTTCTTGAGGAGATGACTCATTTTATACAAAATTGGTGCTATTAGCTATGTAAAAAGAAATGGTGGAATTTGGAGCGGATGTTTCAACAGCATAGCAAAAAACAACATATGTACATTGGGGTTTTTTTTTCCAATTTTTAAATGTAGTGTCATTTTACACATTTTGACGCCTTAATATTTTTGGTGGACAGCCATGAAGAGTTAGAATGAATTGTCCCAAACAACAGTTGAATGATTCTAGATGACAAATGCCAAAAAACTTACACTGAAACCAATGGAAAACAACTGCTACTAACCGATTCAGCACAATGTGCAGGATATTAGCTGGCATTTTGTCTAAAGAGGAGACCTCAGAAGATCCAAAATCTTGAGTAACTTAATACTTTTCATATGCCGGTCCAATAAAGCTAAAGACTCAAAAAAAAAAATAGCGCAATTTAAACGGACCCACATAGAAAGAAATCTATGTAAAGAAATCATAGTAATGCCCTTCTGACCCCGACAGCAAATAAGAAGAATCTACTATGCTGAATTCTATGCCACGTCTTGTCCAATCATGTATATTCACTTTTACATAGATTAATTTTTTATTTTTTTTTAGAAATGAACCATATTAGTTATTAAATATGTTAGCAGCAAAAACAAAATGAATACAATAATTTAATGCAGAGGTTAATCAACATCAGCAAACATGAAAGCTCTCACACTACTGGCTGTACTACATTGGCAATAATGAACTTCTGCTGTGGCAATCGCTCATGCTAACAAATTGTTTTCAAAGTTTTCCTTTGATGTTATCAGTCTAGGATTTTTGTTTGGTAATTGCTTTTGACAGTTCTGCTTTTATAAAATGTTATTGGAATGATAAAAAAAATCAAATCATTCTACATTTTAGTCTGGGCCATTGAATCAAGCCTATTGTTAGTATTACTTCTCATGATACATTTGATGCATATGAACCTCTAGGTTAATGCTTCTTTTTAAATATTGTATTTTTTATGAAGGGCAAATGTAATACGAGTATGATTCCCACTTCAACATCTTAAATAAAAAATGTTACTAATATCACCAAGTAACCGTGAGCTACACTGTAAGGATTCATTATGATTCAATATTCCAGCACTACCAGGATCAGTGATAATAATAATAATCTATTGACAACTTGTCATACGTGTCAGCCAGTGTCCTGTTAAAAGGTCTTATTACTAAGGGGTTTGTTCCTATTATAATAGTGCTTTCAGTCTAGGTTAACAGTTATTCCTCACTGGAATGACCACGTTGGCCTTTTTTAAAGCACACATATCATTTTCGAATGTTGCTGATCAGTGTATGTAAAATACTGCATGTAATGACAGAAGGGAATCAGTTACTCTGTTATACATCCTCTGGGGCATTGCTTTGCCAGACACGTGAATTACACATATGTCCTGGGGGGGGGGGCTGATGTCATCAACTTAACCTTCATTGACCAAAAAACATTTATTTCCTCAAAATAAGAGACGAGTTACGAAATGTGTTCAAATGTGGAAATGTATCACTTTAGCTCGTGCGAATGATTCAGACTATAATTCTGTCGATATGATTCTCCCAATGTATGAAAGGACGCCAACAAACGCTAAGAGACTTTCCCTAGTGATGCCTTTGATTATAATTGTGCTATTTCCGATCAGGCATTTGGCAAGTGTCATTTCAAATGTAATCATCACCTTTATTACTCTCTTAAACACCCACACAAGGAATGGCCTGGGCAATATTCCATTGTTAACCTGCTTTGGTGTTACCGGTATCCAAAACAATGGAGCAGCTTGGCTTAAAGGGACTCTTATTTTCCTTATTATAAATAGCATATTAATGTTGGCCAATTTATAATAGCAGGTATGTCAGTTTTTGTTTGGTCCGGAATCCATGGTCATTGTGACATGCACATTTCAGAAATAAAAGGAAACTATGTTTAAAAAAAAAAAACACACTTAGTCGGTAATGACCATATTTACCATATACCATATTATGTAGGCTATTTTCAGGAGTGAGTCAAGTAAATACTGTAAAGACTTAAACTTTAATCAGTCCTTGGTCTTGTCTTATATTCAAGAAAATCTATATGCTTATCACATGCCTTTACCACTTCCGGTGTGAGACTGTTCCACTTATCTACCACCTCCTCATTGACGTAAAACTTCCTTACATTGTGACATGCACAGTGAATAGGCCCCATGACACATTACATTTTGCAAAAGCTGCCCTTTTTACTCTGGAGCCTAATGAGTTGCTAATGCATGTGGCACCCGCTGGCACAAGAGGAGTGTTGTGCTAACATATGCCAGCTAACATCATAACATTTACTACACTTGTAAATCAATTGAGCTCCCACCAAGCTTGGGAAATGTGTTTGTTCTAAAAAAGATACAGATGCTATTCCTAAAAAGTATCTTTCTACATTCTCTAAACAAGTATTTTATATTTAAAACTCAGCATACTCTATAACGGATATCAGCTGCCTCAACTGAAATCAGGGAGCATACTTAAGTACACTTCCTGCACATGTTCTGCGGTACTCAGTTTGAAGTCAAATCAGAGTACTACAGCGCATGTACAAGAAACATACTCTACATTTATTAGGAGCCAGGGGGTGGAAAAATAACACAGGCTCCAATAATTTAGGAAAGCGTGCACCTATTTGGATGCAGTAAACTACACTGAAATCTGTGCAAGAGGGACTTATGTTATTTAAGTGCTTTGAATAACAAAATGCAGGATACAGAAAAGTTACAGATCCCATTTAAAGAGTGCCCGGTAATTACCATTTTACAATAAGAATATGCTATACCATATACCATTCCAAAAGAGACATAATGGTTTTTTATTTGCACATTGCATTCATTTGCATAGAACTGAGTCTGGTTGATAAGTTTGAAAGATACAGATATAACACAAGAGGGGAGACATGGAATTACTTATATCTGCGGTTCTGCTGCTGCCACTCAACCACGGCTCTTAAATTCCACTGCAAGCCTTATGGCGAGAGAGTGGGAGGTCAACAACAGCTGGAGTGTTATGGGCTGCTTGGCCCTGAACCACAACTACAAAAAAGACTTGGAATGGTACAAAAGAAACACAGCACTCCTAAACCCTAGCAGCAGATGGGCAAACAAGTCTGGTTTGGGGCTTTAATGAAATCGTTAATGTATATGGCTGATTATACACAAAGTCTAGATTACTGCTTGCACACTCTATGGGATCTGTTCATTAATAGCGAGCACTGGGCTGCTGTGCTATTGCTTCAGTCTACTGCACATCAGTAAGGTCACTTTGGTCGAATTCCCACCAGAAGGAATTCACACCGACCTTGCCAAGATGCAAAGACAAAAGCTGCCAATGTTACCCAATAATCGGTCCACTGTTGTCCAAAGGATCTGCAAGAAAACTAAACTATGGAACTGCCGTCAGAGAATTCATTAATGATGACATTATGGTGTGCCACCTACAGCAGGTTTTACCAAAGCTGCCATTATTATTAGTAAACCTAGTAGTGTTAGCGGATAATGACACATTTGGTGAAATGTATCAAATAAAATTGTTTTTATCCAGCATGATAGCAGGTGAAATCGCTTCAGCCGTTTTGTAAATAAGGTCTGCACTACTACTTGGCAGGTCCTGGATTTTAAAGGGAGGAGATGTTATGATCTAAGGCTTAATGTGTGACGTTCTATACTTACTCATAGATTAGGGTATTAGTGTGCACTTGATCACATGACCAAAGCTTCCCATCAATCTCAGCCAGCTCTGATTTATATGGCTAGTCTCCTGGTATAATATTAGCACCAGCAGCTTGGATATAATGTGGTTTATGACAAGCCGCAGCTTGGAAACAAGCGACCAGTGAACTGTATCTGCATGGGGTACGGCTTATCTCAGAGTATTAGGGAATATTTTCCAGCCAATTATCCGTGTGACACAAAATAGCCAGAGCAGGTAATAAGATAGATGACAGCATCAGGCTTGCACGTTTCACTCTGTACAAATCATTTATCAAGGAGGGATAAAGTGTCTCGTACACTGTACTAACAATTAATGCCAGCTCTACATTACATTGATTTCCACAGCAGTAGGTTTTTTGTATACCGCATCCCTGCTAAATATTTGGGGAGATATAGATCAGTCTAATTTAATCTACAGCATCCTGATAAATTGTGCTTATTACAAACCCAGGGCCCTGTGTCCAAAGGGGTAATGCACGGAAGTTAAAGAATAATCTGGTGCAAAGTGGTAAAAGTGCTGCAGAATCACCATACTGAATAAGGGAATGTCCCTGCTGATTCCTCAATCTGTATCGATAGATAGATGGATGGATGGATAGATAGATAGATAGATAGATAGATGGATAGATAGATAGATAGATAGATAGATAGATAGATAGATAGCAAACCGTTTAGGTCTCTAAGTCTCTCCAGCAGTTGGCTGGGCTACCATTCTGAATACAACTAAATACTGATCTAAAGTGCCTGACCACAGGAAGAATGCTACATATGTGCCAGTGCCAAAGGGACGGTATGGCATTTAGAGTTAACTTGTTAATTGCCAAAGGGCTCACAATATCCACCCCCACTGGCTTTGAAGCAGTTAACTCTAGAGAGCAGAATAGGTTTAACAGCAGCCACATCTGTGTCAAGGCCAGTATGTAAAACCGAGCTAATTGCCCCTCTGAAGTTCAAGACTAGTAATCTCCATTGTTGTGGCCTCCACATTGGGGGGGTCTTTCTGTTTCCTAAACACCTAAACTATTACAGAACATCAGCTTGCATTTGTTCAGCCAGCCACAGGGAATGGCATTGCATTGCAGGTGGCTCAGTCACGAACCAGCAGAGTTTGGATGATGATGATGATGCCCTGTCATACAGTAGCTATAAGAATATAATGCAATATATGCACACGCAAACATACCCAATGATCGTTACACAGACACAAAGGAATTAGAACAGATATCTTAAACGGTTTCTTAAGACGCACAGAAAATTTTCTGCCCCACATTTCCAGCACACAAATTAAAAGGAACGCAATACTTCGCGTAAAAAGTAATACTGAGCAAACGACTATTTTACTGATCTCTTTGCCAGAATATCCTGAGGAAGCTCAGGAAAAGTGTAATTTTATATTTTCGACAATACACGACAACGTACTTCCTTTCCAGCAGAAACAATGTCATCATCTGAAACAAACCTAATGAAAATGTGTAATCCGTTTACACATCACTAGACGACAGAAGGCGTTCAAAGTCAAAGGCACTTGAGAGTGTTTCCCTCGTCCCTTTTCCTTTTCCCTTCTCTGCTGAATGTTGTGTTTTAACAGATGGGGTTGACTGCTTGGGTTGTAAAAACAGCAGCAAGGAATCTGCATTAGCTGAGCTGGAGGAGCTAAAGACATCGTAAAGTTTAAAGACATTCACAACCCCAGACAAGAGAAGGAGAGTCAGACACTAACAAATGCAAAGCACCCCCACCTTTAGCTAGAAGACTAGGGGGGAAGTTCAAGATTACCTTTCACATGTCTAGGATAGCTGTACTATCTACAGAAAAATACTATACAAAACTGTCAGATAATGAAAGAGTTAATTTATATATGTCAACTTACTAAGCTCACTCATTGTATATATATATATATATATATATATATATATATACATATACAATATATATTGTATATATATATAACTTATTTATTTAAAAACATTAAACACAAATGATCGGTGGGTAGGTGATGATGATGATAGATGAGGTAGATACAATAAATATACAAATAGAATATGTACATACAAGGTGCATGATAAATGGTTATCATTGTATACAGATCAGTGCATTTCAGAAAAAAACCATATGTTTAACTCACCCTGGTGAATTAGGACATGTCAATGACAGGAGCAGTGAGGATCTCAAGGAAAGCTTAATTCCTTGTGGCTTAAGTAGCAAGAAGTGCTGAAATGCAGAAGATGCAGCAGCGGGTCCTGTGTTACACATTCACTCCCTGCTCTCACAGCTGCCTCAGCTCTGAGCTCTGTCAATTCATTGACCTGCTGGGAAGGGAGGCGGTGCAAGAGCCGTGATTGACAGCTGCACGGACAAATGCTGGGGCTAGCCTGCGTGAGACAATAACAAAGGCAGCCAGTGATGTTAGAGCGAGGGGGCGGTGTTCACGCAGGGATTCATTCAAGACCGCAGGGTAGAGGGAAAAGTGATGCGAGCTCCGATGTGTGAACTTGAGGTATTCGCTGTATAGGGCGCCGAGAGAACGCGCCCCCTGCTGGACACAATGCTTGTTACACAGAGCTTCTGCTATAAACGCTGAGGAGCTGCCTGAATGGTTACCGCCTTTTTCTCATTATATTTTAGCACTGCATTCGGCATGCATCCTAATATTAAAACTTGGGTCTTATTTATTTTATTAGAAATATGTGCAGACAATTACCCCCCTTTACTAAAAAAAAAATATTGCATAACAGTCATACCTTTTGCAGTTTTAGTTACTGCCTTAAGGCCAGTTTAAGGAGTTTGGGCCCTGAAACACTTTTCTTGGGTCGAACTATTTTTACACTCTACGCAAATAAAACATAACATAAAATAAAAAGCAGTTTATTGCAGATTCATCTACATGCCTTGTTGATGTCACACTCTGGTCATATTAAGGTTGACATCACATTATGGCCCACCAAATCTGAGGCCTGGCCGCTCCATATGTGGAGATTGCCCCATTCATATCATGACAATTGGCAAAATATGTGGGGAACATTACATATACCACGCAACGGCGTGGGAAAAACTCAGCTTGGCTTCAGGGGCGAGCAGAAGAATTAACTGAGGCTCCCAGGAAGGTACATGATGTGCATTAATTGACCCCCACTGAGGCAGTAACACAGCAGAGTTGTGTTTGTATTTGAGTTTATCTATGGATGTGTGTGTATTTACAGCATGTGTACGTTACCGTAGAACTAGTGTGTAATGTAAAGTACACCCTCTTTAAATTCTATGGTTTTACATATCATTATTATTATTTATTGTTTTATATAGCACCATCAAATTCTGTAGCGCTGTACAATGGGTAGACAGGACATAACAAGTATTATGTAACATAACAAATTGACTAACGACCCCCCAAAATTTGAATATTAATTTAGGAAAAAAAGAAAAAGGCTGAATATAAGATGACCCTATAGGAAAAGTTTTACCAGTACATGTTTATAGGAACAGTTTTACCAGTAAATGTTAATTCATGTAAACTATGTAAACTATTTTTTTTAATA
>VKOC01025562.1:0-13380 GCA_009364415.1 Spea multiplicata
TGGCTGACTTTGCATGATAGGAGTGTGATGCTAACAGCAATTACAGTCCCATCATGCCTAGGTTCCAGCATTTACTGGATGGATGTGTAAGTGCTGGAACCTAGGCATGATGGGACTGTGATTGCTGTTAGCAATCACACTCCTATCATGCCAAGTCAGCCAGTACATGCTGAAACCTAGCTAGCTGCCCCCCAGCATGTACTGGCTGACTTAGCAATCACACTCCTATCATGCCAACAGCAATGATGGGAGTGTGACTTAGCAATCACACTCCTATCATGCCAACAGCAATGATGGGAGTTTGATTGCTGTTAGCCTGTACATGCTGAAACCTAACTAGCTGCCCCCCAGCATGTACTGGCTGACTTGGCATGATAGGAGTGTGATTGCTAGCAGCAATCACAGTCCCATCATGCCTAGGTTCCAGCACTTACACTCATACTCATTCAAACTCATTCAAACACCCTCCCCACTCATTCAAACACCCTCCCCACCCCCTTACCTGCACTGCAGCTCCTCGATGCCGCTCACAGACTTCAGCAGGGGGCGCGGCCTCCCTCTGCTTCTCTTCTGGCTTCCGCTTCCTCTATGCAGTGCAGAAGACCCTCCCACAGGTAAGTAGCAGGGCTCGAGGTGCGGCCCGCGTAAGATCGGTTGCCTTGGCTGCCGATCTTACACGGGCTGCACCCTCTCTCTCCTCCACATTAATAAAAATAAATTTAAAAAAAAACAAAAACGGGATTTAAAGTCGCATTGCGACTTTATTCCAAACTCGACAGGGGGGGCAAGGATTAACCTAGGGGGGCCTTGCCCCCCTGTAGCGACGCCACTGGCGTTGAAACATATAGGTGGTATCAGAAATAACAGTAAAAAACATAGTGTTCCAAATCATTGCAATGGTTGCCAGCATTTTTCCTTCGAGTCATTTATGGTAATTGGGATTGACGTGGTCACACCACATTGGAGGGGCGGTGACAATGTTCAATCTCTAAAAGAGAGCAAATATATTTTTAAGTTCAAATAACATGAAAAAGGAGGGCTCAACACCGACCTGGATACTTTGGTATTTATCTAAGCCACATAGCTAGTGGTGGGATTAATAGATACTTCTTTTAAAAAAAAAAATTTTTAACATGTTTTATATTGACAATTGTATTTTTTCCCTTTTTTGAGGATCAACTGCTCTGGAATTTGATGGCATTATATAAAATCATCATACTATCATTTTTTTATATGTACTATTTTTATATTCTGGATAATCTTTCATTATATTTGGATTTTTTATTTATTCAAATCGTTCACCCATATCTTCTGATTGGCGATTCCTTCCTTTTTTGGAATCTTAGGGTCCGTGGGACCGGTGGAGGGTGACCTCATTCACCTCCCTCGTGGAGGGGAGACGTCACTACCACAGAAAATGTATTTATGTTTTGTATATCTATAAATTGTTATTGTCATGTGATTTTATTGAAAGATGGAGATTCCATCTTATTGCTGTGTTTTTGGTCATGTGACCATATTAGGATGGAGATTCCATCTTATTGGTGTATTTTGGTTATGAGACCATATAAAGATGCAGATTGCATTTTATTGCTGTATTTTGGTCATGTGACCATATTGAGGGGCGGGGACTATCACTTATAAGGAAACATATGGACACTTCAAAACTGAACCACTCTGAATTTGTTGAGCTGGAAAAAAGGTGGTCTATATTATATCTCCAGGCAAGCTGCAAAAGAAAATCCTGATTCATCTCCTGAGGAAGCTGGTTGTCCGGTGAAACAGGTTGAGAGAGAGAGAGGGATATATTGGGAAGCTCTTGCTGCTGGACAGTGGACTTCCCTGTGCCTGGTTTTATGCTGATTACTTTGTACACGCTTTTGTACATTTCATATAGTGTAAGTGTAATCCTTATCCACTTATCCAAGTGATACTGTGCCATTGCTGCTGTGTTTTTATATTTTTTAGCTATGAAGAATTAAAGAATATTTTATGATGAGCTCATTTATGTCCTTGGAAATGTGAGTGTGTTACTTACCTGCAATACTGCTAAGCTCTTATTTGCATACGGAGTTACACTATTTTTTTGTTAAACATCTCTTTTTCCCTATGTGGATGTGCGCCCCATTTGGAAGAGTTGTATAGATTATTATGTGTTGGAGGAACGCTTATTTGGGTGCTGCTGCCTAATTAGGGAAAGTATTATTTATTTATTTACACCAGTGTGTGTGTTTGCTTTTCTTGTGTTTCAAACTTTAGACGGGCCTGCGCATCTCACCCTATTAAAGTTGGCAACAAATATATAAACATAATATAAATGAGAGGTTTTGGTTATATGAATTGGCCAAAGCATAATTAAGCTCACCCGCCACATCAAGGCACACTCTCAATAGGGTGAGCACCTACTCTCGCCTCTTACGTAGTGGGCACACAAAGCAGTTTATACTGCTACCAAAACCTTATTAATGTGTTGGAGGAGGTGCAATTAAACCTCCTTCCATTTAACCCCTGGACAGCAACCTGTACATGTGCTTTCTTGAGCAGGGGGACCTTGCGGGCACTGCAAGATTTCAGTCCTTCACGGCGTAGTGTGTAACCAGTTGTTTTCTTGGTGACTATGGTCCCAGCTGCCTTGAGATCATTGACAAGATCCTCTCGTGTAGTTCTGGACTGATTCCTCACCATTCTCATGATCTCTACGAGGTGAGATCTTACATGGAGTCCTAGACCGAGGGAGATTGACAGTTATTTTGTGTTTCTCCCATTTACGAACAATAGCACAAACTGTTGTCACTTTCTCACCAAGCTGCTTGGCGATGGTCTTGAGGCACATTCCAGCCTTGTGTAGGTCTACAATCTTGTCCTTGAAGTCCTTGGACAGCTCTTTGGTCTTGGCCATGGTGGAAGGTTTAGAATCTGATTGATTGCTTCTGTGGACAGGTGTCTTTTATACAGTTAACAAGCTGAGATTATGAGCACTCTCTTTAAGATGATTGATAGGGAATCAAATACTTTTATAATGTATTTATAATTTATTTAAAATGCATTATTCTGGATTTTTTTTGTTATTCTGTCTCTCGCTGTTCAAATAATTCTTACTTCAACCAGCACTGAATGTTTAACCCCTTCATGACAATTGACGGTCCGGGCACGTCATGCTCTAACATCCAAGTGACAATTGACATGCCAGGACCATCATGGCTTTAAACGGGTGCAGAAAGTGATCTACCAACAACGAGATCGGCATCCTAAACTTCAATGGTGTCGCTAAAATGCCTTGATAGCGAGGCATTCAGCAACACCGAACACCCACCCCAGGACCCTCTGTGACCGCTCTACAGGGTGATTTTGCCACTCACAAGATGGCAACGCGTCCTTTAAAAAAATAAAAAAGTTGAAAAAGTTTTACAGAGGGTCTCTAGGTACTGCATTCAACCATGCGAGTCAGTGGAGTCCAGCTTTCTAATCACAATGTGATTGGTAAAATAAATGTAGAAAATAATAAAAATAGTTTAAAAAAATATATATATATGTGTGTATATAATATATATATATGTGTGTGTGTATATACCGTATTGGCTCGGATATAGGCCGCCCCCATATATAGGCCGCACCCTAAAAGTTTGGTGCTCCTTTTAAAAAAAAGTTTTTTTAACAGCTGCCAATCTGTCCCCCGAGATATGCTGCCACTCTGTCCCCCCCGAGATATGCTGCCACTCTGTCCCCTGAGATATGCTGCCACTCTGTCCCCCCGAGATATGCTGCCACTCTGTCCCCCCCGAGATATGCTGCACTGTCCTCCCCCGAATTGCTGCCTGCCCCCGTTGCTCTATTTTCCTGCATATATATATATATATATATGTGTTGCTTAGGATATTTTGCACGTGGTATATGTTATGGCAGAGAAATTCAGCCTAAATTGTTCAGCCAACTCTCCTTATTACGGAAATACCCCACATGCCTAGTTTTTTTTCTGGTTTTCTGGACATTACAGGGCATAAGTTGTAACCTGCCGGCATACTGGATCACGCTATGTGTGCTAAGCCAATGCTATCTATGAAGCAGCTTAGCCATTTTTTTCTTCGTTTTCTGTTTCAGCAAGGGAGGAGGATGAGAAACATGGTTTCTCACTCTTCTCCCCGCGATCCCCCTGCACCGATCCCACTGTGATCTCTATGCAAGTGTCAGGCCCCCAGCCCTTCTCCTTGCCCCTTACCTGGGACTTCGGCTGGACGGCGTGCTCCATCGTGGGGCGTACTGCGTCTCCATCTTCCCGCAGTTTTTCCTGCGCTGCCAACCACGCGACGCAGTTGCCGCTCCATCATGGCCACGTGCACCATCTGATGTCCGCCACACTGTAGTGCAGGAAGCTGTTACAGGAGATCGGACAGCAGAAAGCCAGCGATGTCCCTGCCGCTGCAAGAAGGGCTTTACGTACTGGTACGTCCATAGGGTATTCTTGGGATGCGTTACTTGGACGTATCCGTACGTCCATAGGGGACTGAAGGGGTTAAATGTATGATTTGATGGGGTAAATTGAATTGGCCGAGTTCAGCAATGTCCCAATTAACACAGGGGGAAGGATGACCACATGCCCCAAATGTGGTCTTTTACCCTAAAAAAACCCATGCATGTGGGATATCACTGTACTCAGGAGATGTTGCTGAACACATATTGGGGTGTTGTGTGAAAGTGATATATACCAGCAGCTGTAAATGCATACCTGAAGTACAATGTGTGTGGGGAAAAATACACACAAAAAATTGTGTTGGCCACACACTGAATTGGCCAGGCTCAAAGATGTACCAAATAGGGCATGGGCAGTGGATCACCAAATAAAGTTCAATATGAAAAATGTGCATTCCTCAAATTTGGCCTTTTTGCCTGCAAAAAACAGCCAGGCAAAACCCAAGCTGTACTGTGGAACACATATTGGGGTGTTGTGTGACAGTGGCATATACCAGAACCTGTAAATTCATACCTAAAGTACAATGTGTATGGGGAAAAATACACACAAAAAATACTACTGCAAATTTGGAAAAAGGCTGGTGGTAAAATGTGTGCAAGCAAATAGTTAAAATAGCAGCATTTGAAATATCCTGAGGTGTCTAGTTTTCAAAAATGTATAGTTTGATGGGGTAAATTGCATTGGCCAGCTTCAAAGATACCCGAAATAGCAAAATGGGGGGAAGAATTACCAGATTTGGAAAAAATGGTTTTGAAATGGCAAAACGCTACTTGTACTTACTGCCCCCATAACATGCAGAAAAAACATAAAAACACTGGGTATTTATAAACTCAGGACAAATAGTAGAATCTATTAAGCAAGTTCTTTTTACTAGCTTTTATAGATGAGTAAAAGATTTTTCAAGTAAAAGTCAGAAAAAGTTTTTCACCGTATTTTATACTTTTTAATAGTAAATGATATGATACAATCCAAATAATGACATCTAAAGAAAGCCCTTCTTGTCCCGAAAAAACAATATATAACTTGTGTGGGTTCAGTAAACGGGAAAGAAGAAAATTGCAGCTAAACATGAGCCCCGCATAAAGGTTAAAACAGCCATTGTCACGAAGGGTACAAAAAATAAAATCAGCCATTGTCACGAAGGGGTTAAGCTAATTGTGTTTGTCTATATTGTGACTTAGTTGTAGATGGCAGTGTGTGTATAAACACTGTCTGCTCTAATATGTTGTTAATACTGAATTCCTCATATAATGAAAGAAGCACTTTACACTTGGTAAACATTATGAGTGAATAAAACTAAATACAATTTTGAAAGAATTTCTTTATTTTTAGTTCCGTGGGATTGAAGCCAGCATCTGGACTAAAAGGAAAATATCCTTTGCTGAAGTCTAACTATGAAGCAAAGCACACCCGTGGTCTGTATGTGGTGGGTACAGCTAGTCATGGAATTGATTTTCGGAAATCTGCTGGTGGATTCATACATGGCTTTCGTTATACAGGTAGCTATATTTCTGAACATTTTAATATTTCATTATGGTGTTATTAATGTCTTGTTTAAACTATTCAGTAAGTCAAAGTAAATACAAAAATTATTAAATATCCGAGTTGTCAAAAATACAATGAACACTGTGATACAGCATTACTTACATCCCTATGCAAAATGACCCTATGGCATTCGAGGCAGTGTGGTCATGTGGTCGCTGCGATGCCCAACAACAATCACATGACCGTTAATCCAGATGTTCTGCCTCTCTCCTCCATCTATGTGATCTTGAGGAGAGATAATGTGTATTAGCTGCAAATTTAGTGTTAATACATACATACATACATACAAGCCTATCCCTTTTCCCATAAAAGTTAACCCTTCCCTTGACACCCCCCGATATATGTATACACGGTACACCCCTCACATTTTTGTAAATGTTTTATTATATCTTTTCATGTGACAACACTGAAGAAATGACACTCTGCTACAATGTAAAGTAGTGAGTGTACAGCTTGTATAACCATGTAAATTTGCTATCCCCTCAAAATAACTCAACACACATTCATTAATGTCTAAACCTTGGCAACAAATGTGAGTACACCCCTAAGTGGAAATGTCCAAATTGGGCCCAAAGTGTCAATATTTTGTGTGGCCACCATTATTTTCCAGCACTGCCTTAACCATCTTGGGCATGGAGTTCACCAGAGCTTCACAGGTTGTCACTGGAGTCCTCTTCCACTCCTCCATGACAACATCACGGAGCTGGTGGATGTTAGGGACCTTGCGCTCCCCACCTTCCGTTTGAGGATGCCCCACAGATGCTCAATAGAGTTTAGGTCTGGAGACATGCTTGGCCAGTCCATCACCTTTATCCTCAGCTTCTTTAGCAAGGAAGTGGTCGTCTTGGAGGTGAGTCTGGGGTCGTTATCATGTTGGAATACTGCCCTGCAGCCCAGTCTCCGAAAGGAGGGGATAATGCTCTGCTTCAGTATGTCACGTCCTATCCAGGCTGCGGAGCTGCATATCTCTAGTTTCCCCTGTTTCGCTACAGTTCCTCTGTTTCGCTATAATCCATTCCTGGATTTCCTTATGCTCTCTCCTGAACTTCTGATTATTTGATTCCTGTCCTGCCTTTAGCTTCAGCTTCTGTTCCCTTTATAAGGTGTGCCCCACCCGTTATGTTTGTCGCAGTCTATAGGTATGTCTTTCTCTGATATTTGTTTAGATTCAGTGTTTAGTTTCTCAGTAATTCAGTAGGCAGGGTTTAGTGTTAGGACCCACCGACATATCGGAATTTGGCGTAGTGGTGGGCTAAGCATGCTATGGCCATAATATGTGACGGAATCTCCAATCTTGTTATCTTTAAAAGGGGTTCTGTTCATGTCCTTGTCTAGTCTATTCTGTTAAGTCATGTTATTTCTGTATAGTCTTGTCATGTGTAACCTGGTCAGTCTTGTCAGCCCTGTACTCTGTTGTCTTGTCTTGAGCCCCTGCAGAGGAGTATCCTGTTCTGAGCCCCTGCAGAGGAGTGTCCTGTTCTGAGCCCCTGCAGAGGAGTGTTCTGTCCTGACCCCCGGCAGAGGGGTGTCCTGTCTTGACCCCCGGCAGAGGGGTGTCCTGTCCTGACCCCCGGCAGAGGGGTGTCCTGTCCTATTTATATCAGATCTTGTGTGTAGCCTGTACCTGTAACCTGTATTCCTGATTCTGCAACCTGTTTATACTGTTTATACTCCTGACTTTTCTGTCTTTAGCTCCAGATATCTCTATATCCTGTTATCTGTACTGCATACCTCCCGCTGCTATCTCAGCATCTTGATATGTGGCTACACAACCCTACACATTGGGCGCTTTGGGTCATTACACTCTTCTGTATAGACGCCATTCGTGACATGTCGCCATAGCATTCTTAGCCCACCACTACGCCAATGAACTCTAGCTCCCCAGTGCGGGCAGGACTTATGCAAGCCCAGACAATGACACTCCCACCATGCTTGACTGTAGGCAAGACACACTTATCTTTGTACGCCTCACCTGGTTGCCACCATACATGCTTGATGCCATCTGAACCAAATAAGTTAATCTTCCTCTCATTGGACCACAGGACATGGTCCCAGTAATCCATGTCCTTAGTCTGCTTGTCTTCAGCAAACTGTTTGCGGGGTTTCTTGTGCATCTTCTTTAGAAGAGGCTTCCTTCTGGGACAACAGCTATGCAGACCAATTTGATGCAGTGTGCGGCGTATGGTCTGAGCACTGACAGGCTGACCCCCCACCCTTTCAACCTCTGCAGCACTCATACGTTTCCCAAAGACAACCTCTGCATATGACGCTGAGCACGTGCACTCAACTTCTTTGGTCGACCATGGCAAGGCCTGTTCTGAGCGGAACCTGTCCTGTGAAACCGCTGTATGGTCTTGCCCAGCGTGCTGCAGCTCAGTTTCAGGGTCTTGGGAATCTTTTTATTGCCTAGGCCATCTTTATGTAGAGCAACAATTATTTTTTTCAGATCCTCAGAGAGTTCTTTGCCATGATGTGCCATGTTGAAGTTCCGCTGACCAGTAAGAGAGAATGTGAGAGCGATAACACCAAATTTAACACACCTGCTCCCCATTCACAACTGAGACCTGAGGGGAAATGGCTAATTTGGCCCAATTTGGACATTTCCACTTAGGGGTGTACTCGCTTTTGGTGCCCAGGTTTAGACATTAATTGCGGTGTGTTGAGTTATTTTGAGGGGACAGAAAATTTACACTGTTATACAGGCTGTACACTCACTACTTTGTAGCTAGTCCTGCAGCTGCCGATCAGGCGGTTGTGCGCCCCCTCGCAGTTGTGCCTGAGGTGAGTGCAAAGCGGGGCAGAGTCCCCAAATCAGTACTGTCCCGCCCCAATTGGGACAGTTAGGAGGCATGCTGTCATTTAGGAAATACAATGCAATATGGTGCTGCTTTTCTACCTTTACTCACTAATGTCAGCCTTAATGACATTTTGTTCCATTTTGTTCCTTGATGGCTTAAAAATATTGAAATTGTTGTTACTTCCCTTAAGTTTGTGTCAGATCATATATTTGCTGTTAAAATTAATGTTTAATTTTGCTTCTGTTAAATGTTTTCATGTAGTTGCTTAAAATATGTCTTGTCTCCTCTTAGCTCGATCTGTCCACCAGTTAACTGAATACGGGTACCACGGTATACCCTGGAGAGCGTCTTGTTACCCTATCTCTCAACTCCTTAATGTTCTCCTTAGACGTATGAATGAAGCATCAGGTCTGTACCAGATGTTCGAAGTCCTGGCCGATGTAATTCTTCTTGGAAAGTAAGACCTTTCTATCAATGGTTGTATTTATGTATGTTATTGTAGTATTTTCTCACTAATATTTACTTTAGTTCTTTATTGGCATTGTAGCTGAAAACATAAGCTAAAATCACTGGAACACTGAGATATAGCTGAACTTGCAGATCTGCTAGATGTAAAGTTGAAGCACTGGAAGGTGAAACCACTATCTCCTGTCATGCTGCTTAGGGGTGCACTAGGAAAATTCTCAAGTAAGAGTTCACATATTCTAGCAGGTCTGCCAAATGTGAGCACTGGTAAATAGGGCTACTAGTACTAGTATCATACGGAAAATCTGTCTGTTACAAACAAATAACATTCAAAAACCTATTGAAAAAATTGAGTGGCTAACCAAAAGGGTTTCATCTGGTGATACCAGGTTTTGCATTAAAGGGTAAATATTAGGTTCCTTGGAGAATACATATAGACTTGCCTGTTTTAAGCGAATGGGAAGACACTGTCCCATTCCATACCCAAGTATTGGCACCAGAGGTCAAGAATTTTAGTCAGCTGCCAGTAAAGCACAAACTCTTGAGCACCAGACCACCATGCTAATTTCATATTTACAAGCTTTAAATTTAATTTAATGCCAAAAATATTGATTATTTTGGGATAGTTTTGGACTCCTACTTAATACTAAACCATCCCAAAATCACATATACCAAGATATTTCATATTTTTCCCTTAATATCACTTTATTAGGGGTGCAATCAATGACATTCATCTTGGGTGCTGCCATAGGCCTGACCTAGTGCAGCAAGTCAAGCCAAACCCCTCCGTGTCCTCGATTTTTACTGCTGAGGGCCTGAATATGATATAATTTTGTAGAAACATGAAGGTATCTAAAAGAATAATTGGCATCAAAGGACATCACTTGTTTCAGTTCTTTGGTGGGCTAGATGTTAAAAAAGAACCAAGAACCCTAGGACAACTGTGGATCTGCAGGCCACTTACATCAGTTTAAGATTGTTTTTCTTGACTCCACCACCAAAAAGACATTAGGTAAATGTGGAACTTGTGGAAGAGTAGCAAGATTGAAACACCTGCTCCCTTTGAAGAACATTACTTTTTCTAAAATCACCCAGGAACTTTCTTGAACAATATTCTATAGATCAGGGGTTCCCAACCCTGTTTTCAAGACACACCAATGGTCCAGGTATTATGAATCTCCCTATTGGAACAGCATGTGGAAAATTACAAAATGATATACTGTTAATGTGCCCTGGTGGTGGGCTAGGAACTACTGCAATTCATCAAAAGTAAAACCTTTTAACCCTACATAGATACCTCCCTACCTCCACATAGATAAATAACATAAAATTAACCAAGTGTGGTGGTTGTAGTGGTCACCTTGTACTCCCCCAACCTTCCTGGCATACAATAATTTCCTCTACCGTAACACAAAAGAGGCAAAAAGTACTTGCTGCACTGACTCTGCAGATTAGGAGACTAACAGAGTCAGTGCAGTCTTCCCTCCTTCTGATCCTAGTATGAAAGGGCAAGGAAGGAGCACAATACTATGCTGATCAAGATTGTAAGCTTGCGAGCAGGGCTCTCTCCACCTAATGTATCGGTTTGTCTTAGTCTGTCAATTCTTGTCTTGTCGTATTGTATTAAGCTCTGCGTAAATTGTTGGCGCTAAATAAATAAAATAATAATAATAATCGCATTGTAAATGCATGGTGTGGGTCCAGCAAGCGACCCAAAACAGGATCAGGGCTTGCCTTAAGTGTCCGGACACACATGACCTATCCCAGCAACCAGATTCTCTTTGTCTCTCCCTTTTCTCTCTACATTTCTCTTTACACCTCTTTGATTCCCTCTGTGACAGAACCCTCTATCACTGGGGCCCATGGAAAGGCCTGAGAGCCTTTGGGCCCAGGCAACACTCATGTTGAGGTAAAAACAGGACTCCTTTATTAAAACCAAATACAGAGCTATATATACACAAGTAAGAAAAGGGACAAGACAAATATCACATGATCTAATTACCATGTCAGGAAGGAAGTAATTAGATCAAATCCTGCAACACAATATCCGTGGGAAGGACAGGATGACATGAGAAATAAATAATTAGGGACGTACACGTGGAATGATGATAGACATATAATTGGCTTAAGACAGACAATGGCTAGGACACAGAGATAACAGGAGCTCACAGGATTAACAGCTACTTGTTGTGTATTTGATAGGTATGCAGCAGTGACACCTAGTCATACCTACAAGGGGTCTTAAGACAAGGGATAACTCACACAATAACAGGGGAAACACTTCACACCTATACAATCAACAATGCAAAGACAATCAGCCTTCTTCCTACCACAGGATGTCCATCTGACGTTACAGTTTTGAGACTCTGAGTAGTAAAACATGGGGAAAATCAGTAGAAACAGATTCCCTTTGTCTACACACAGAAGTCTCTACAAGGCCTGGGCCCATAGTCGATAGGGAGGAGGCCAGCTCTCTGGCCTCTCCATGGGCCCCAGTGATCGAGGGTTCTGTCACACCCTCTTCTCATTGTTTACTCATTCAATCTTTCCCTGTTCTTTTTATCACCTTTTCACTTTATCTCTCCCCTTTTTACTTATCGTCCCTCTTCTTTTTCTTTACCTCTCCTGTCTTTTATCTCTCCCCCTTTTCTTTTCTCATTATCTCCTCTTTTTCACATCTCATATCTCTCAATTCTGTTTTTCTCCTCCTATTTGACTTTCACTCCCCTTTTTCTTTCTCTCCCTATATTTCCTTCTCTCATTATCACTACCCTTTCTCTTTATTTTACTTTATCTTATCATTTCTCTTTCTCATCCTTTCTCTTTCTCATCTGTCCCCTTTCACTTTACCTCATTCTTTCTTTATTGCGCCTCCTTTTTTATCTCCATCTCTCCTATCTCGCCTTTGTTCATATATCTCCTCCCTCTTATTGTCTCTCCCCTAATTCATCATCTCTTCTCTTTCTCGTTATGTCTCCCCCTTTTCCCCATCTCTACTCCTCATTATTTCTTCCCTTTCTTTCTATCTCTCTTCTTTCTCATTATCTACCCCTGCTCATTATCTTTCATTTTCCCTCGCTCTCATTTTCTCTCTCCTCCTCATTATCTCTTCTCACCATCTATCTCTCCCCTTTCTCCCCATCTTTTGTCTTTCTTTAGTCCTGTGGTTGGAGCACATGGTTTGTTTCTTCAGACCTCTGTTTCAGTGCTCCATGATGGCTCCAGCATTCTGTTTTCGATTAACCCGTTGTGACCTGACTTGCTCCTGGCTTTGTCCCTTGGTTCCTGACATGATTTGTCTTTGTCATTCTTTAACATCACAAGAACCTGACAGGGGTGTGTAGACTTTTTATATCCACCTTATACAGGTTATTGGCACTTTAAAGATTATCAAATACATCCCCCTTCTTTTTTTAAATAGAGATGCCAAAGACTTCAAATATTTGGAGGAGGTGCCAGTTGGAATCCTGCCAGATTTAAAGAAGAGCACTGGTCACAAGGTACAGGAAACAGGACTGTTTATTCTTGTGATGGAATATGGGAAGAACTTTTCTGGGCCAGATAAAGATGTCTTCTATTACAACCGTGCCATTGGAGAAGCAAAAGAAGCATGGCGTTCCAACTTTCTGCATCCTGTGCTCTATTATTACAGTATGCTGCCAACAGGTACATTCACAATCCCTTAACGACAATCTAAACTCCCCAAAACAAATGTTAAATAAAAATAAAATATACGTTAAATGTGCACAGAGAAGCATATGATCCCTTAAATATCTATCTCCCCTGTAAATCATCACTTTTACACCCAATTTAAATGTGGCATTCCCCCTGATTTGGTGAATTTAGCACATTTGTAGCTAAATGCAGCACTTGAATTTTCATTATCCGTATTTTTGAATGTCCACGCCCCTTCTCCTTCGCGCCACCAACCCTAGGCTAACCTCTGAGAATCTAACAGTTACATAGTTATATAGGCTGAAAAAAGACATGCGTCCATCAAGTTCAGCCTTTCCTATATCTGTTAAATTGTTGCTGTTGATCCAAAAGAAGGCAGAAAAACCCGGTTTCGCTCTTTCCAATTTTGCACTAACCAGGGAAAAAATT
>VKOC01025563.1:0-27833 GCA_009364415.1 Spea multiplicata
AGATTGGAGAGAGCGAACTCAGTTCGGCAAACTTAGAATTAACCCTTGATATAATGCACCATCCTCACTGCTGAAAGGCAAGAAATTTCAGTCCAAAAATGTGAAAAATGTGAGCACCGAGCTGTACAACAAACATTCAATACAAATTAAGACTTTCTGGGCCCCTAGGCATATGCATGATCAGAAGCTGGGAAGGGGTGTGGCTAAAGAAAGGAGGCAGGGCTAGTTACATATATGGTTAGATTTTGAAGGGGTGAAAAGTAGGCAGAACCTGGGTGGGGAGAAGGTGTGGCCAAATTCTCCCTTTTCCACCGAGAGCAAGAACTGGCAAGTTTTCTAGTTATGAATCTAAGTTTTGGACACAGCACTAGAATTGTGCATTCAGATTCATAGGAATCTGTACATTTACAGTATTTTGTCAAATTTGGGGATTCATACGAAGCTACAAAAACAAAGCCAGACCTCAGAGGAAGCGGAAGAAAAAAGCTCAGAATTTTTGTCCGTTCACTCACGCTCTCATTCACTTACTCGTGCTCTCTAAAGTGTTGGAGGATTGAGGGAGAGGATGTCAGCAAAGCTCCACCATTTTGGCGGATGTTCTTGCCAGGTTATTCCTGCGGAGAAGAGGACAAAGACAGAATATGAAAAACAAGAAGCTATGGAAGCCGTGGCCAGTAGAGAGAGTAGGGAAACATTTAGAGAGCATGAGAGAGAGTGAACAGGAATGAGAGAGTGTGAGAGTGAATGTGGGCACCGGGCAACAAATTTAATTCCCAAGCCAAATGGGCCTGAAAAGGAATGGGCCAAAAACCACCCGAAGTATCTGCAAACCACTTATAAGTAAAGGTGCCATTCCACCAAGTCATATCTCTGGACTTAACACTATCCTTACTGGATAACTATATGTCCTCCATAGGTTTAGCTCAATGTATAGGTCAGTATTGTTACATTTTGTATTATGTGTTTGTTTTTGCCTTTAAATGTCGGAAGCCAATTCTTGGGTAAATATAATATTATTTCCCATCGGCTCATGTGAGTCCATTCTATTAATGTGCAGCAGCCGGCAGTGAGAGTTTATCAAGTGTATATACAACAGGGATATTAATCTTAAATGGTATGTCACGAACCTAGTCACGTACCGATGTTCTCCAAGACCCAATAGTAATGAAAAAAACCCCAAGAATTAGTTCTAAAATACAAACTACAGCCTACAGGTAAACTTTCTGAAAATCAGCAGATCTGTCCGGTGAGACTCATTCTTTAAAGTAAAGTCTCCAGTTCACTTCTCCTGACAGTTCTTGCTGTTAAAGTTTTAGTAAGATCACCATTTTGTGCTACTTTATCCTTCATCACAACGAGATGAAGGCCTTGTTTATCTTTTTTCCGTTACTATCAGGACGAAACAAAATAAAGAGAAATCATAGAGACGAATTGTCAGCCTCCGGAAGAAGTACGAGCGTTACCATAAGAGTCTGGTCAGCCGAGTTTGTAACGCTATGTGTGCAATAAGTATTACGCTATGTGGCCATGTTGTTTTAAGGAGCTGCGTGTGCTCAGTAGTGTCATGTGACTGAACAGGTTAAGGCCGATTGTTCTTAGTGTTCTATTTTTTTGTAAAAGGGGACTGTATTAGAACCCACAAAGCACAACAAACTTGTATGTGAATGAGCCTTAAAATTTTGTGAGTTGCAGGCGAGGGTATGCATGTTGAATGACAATGTTCCCCATCAAACAGCACAGGTCATAGACAAAGGGGACGAGAGACGGGTGGGCTGTGTGCCTCTCCAAAGGCTTAACTATACTTATCCATACAATCTAAATTGACAGTGAATGACATCATCACATCACTACCCATCATCACACCATTGGGGGTATGAGGGAAAGTAACGGAGGGGCTAAGTACCTCCCATAGGTTTATTGCCTACTTAATATATGAAATAATATTTCTGATCCTACTGAGCAATATTGATGTAAGGGGGCTATGGGTGAGCTCTGTCCTCCCAGGTTAATATTTAATAACCACACACATGGTCGGATGATTTTTGTCTCTCCTTGGTTAATAATGGACGTTCTAGGGGACCCCTATTTTTGTTGGTAATTTAATTTGTGCGTTGTGTTAATGTTTTCGGTGGGTGGGTTTGGTGTTACTTATTTTACTTCATTTGCAACTCAGGTTATTGAACCCACAGATTGCTTGCTTGGAGATAATGAATATGCAAGTAGAATGTAGAGAGCAGAGCAAAGGACATTCTCCAAAGGATAAAGGCAAAAACAGATAAAAGAGAATGTTTATTTATTTAAGAAACGGTAAAGAAAACACTACTCCCGTTTATAATTGAGTTATACGGAAAAACGGTGAAAAGATCCATATTTGACCCAAAAGGTTGCCAGCACAACCCTCTCGCTGTGATCCATGAGCTATCAATAAAATCCAGCACTAATGGGACAAATCATTAGCCACATGGCCCAACTTTTATTCCATTTTAAAGATCTGAGTTACAATTAACGTTAAAAAAATAAAAAAAAAATACAATTAACGTTCTCATTTTTTTTTTCTCCCTGCCGAAGGATATATTAAGCTTTATTGACCAATAGCTGGAACGGTGGTTAAGCTTCTGTCTATGAATAAATATATAGTGTTAAGCTCATTTAGCATATATTAATATGCCATTATCTGATGGATCACGCAGCCATTATATGTACTGATAGTAATGTAATTTTCCAAGCAGAAAAATAGTCCCCTTGCGAGTCGATTAGCGAACATTGCCAACGTATTAATGAAATGTGGCTTTTACCAATCACTATTTCATGGACTTTCCTAATCATTCTGCGTGTATACTGGAACTCCACATCTGCCTAATGGCTTTAATACATTTTCTCTTCTATATTTACCCACGACGCATAATATCATTAGGATTTTATTACGAGGAGTAATTCTTGCAGATGCATCGGTCCCCGAGAAAGTTGGATCCTAGCCAATGCCTTATAGCTGTAAGAAAAAATATCTATCTGGAAGGGTATGTAGCCTCGTCATATACTATTATAACCCGTGGTTCAACGTAGGAGCAAACGTACTGCATATACTGGCACACTATGTGGACAAAAGTATTGGGACACCTGACCATAGCACCAACAGGGACTTTGATGACATCACATTCTAAATACATAGACAGTAATAGGAAGTTGGTCCCCCTTTGCAGCTATAACGGCTTCCACTCTTCTGGGAGTATGTCCACTTCGGGATTTCAAGACGTTTAGGATGATGCTCAGCTTCCAACTTTTTTGGAACAGTTTTGGGGAAGACCCTTTTCTATTCCGGCGTGACTGAGCCCCGGCGCACAAAGCAAGCTCCATAAAGACATGGCTGGATGAGTTTGGTGGGAAGAACTTGGCCGGCCGCACAGAGCCCCGACCTCAACCCCATCCAACACCTTTGGGATGACCCGGAACGGAGATTGCTAGCCGGGCGTCTCGTCCAACATCAGCGCCTGACCTCACAAACGCTCTACTGGATGAACGAGCAAAAATCCCACAGAAACTCCCCGAAATCTTGTGGAAATCCTTCCCAGAAGAGTGGAATTTGAATACAATGTCATTAAAAGGCCTGTTGATGTAATGGTCAAGTGTCCCATATGGACGAATGGATGAATCATGACAAGTTTTCGGCACTTTTGCAGGTCGTTTTTGTTTGTTTCCTTGGTGATAGCTCTCGGTATCGGAGATTCCTACGAACGCGCGAAACAGGCAATTCTCTACTGCTTATTAAAACTGGTTTATTTAGTGCTTTTAACTGTAAAATGTGGGTTCCTCGCTAAGCAGTTTGGCTTGCAGGGAACGTCGAAGCAAAATGACTTTGGGAGATATTTTGACAGCTTGTTCCAGCGATTTGATGCGGTTTATTTGTGACTGGAAATAATAGTCTTTGCTTTGACACTTTTTTGAAAGAGCTACATATGTTATTGATTTGATGAGACAGACACGGAACCTTTTGTTCACCGGCTGCTACGTTATTATCTTGCTGTGGTAAAAATCTGGTAGCTTCCCCAAGGGTTCTAACTAGAACTCCCATCATCCTTAGTCTCCACAACAACCATGCAGAACCTTTTTTTGTTTGGGATTCAACAAACCTTCGCCACCTTCGCCACCTTCGCCACCTTCGCCACCTTCGCCACCTTCGCCACCTTCGCCACCTTGCAACCTTCGCCACCACCTTCGCCACCTTCGTTCGCCACCTTCGCCATGCAGAGACCAAGAAACCATAAAGGACTTCTCAGCCGCCAAGCGCATTAAAGCAGATATGATGGTCGGAGTGTCCCTTTAACACTTGGTGTGAGACATTGGTCCAAAAATTTAAGAGCACCAGCTAGGCAGCGAATACATACACATCTTGTTTCTTTGTGTCTTTGATAAATTGGCTCATTATTGTTACAAAGAAAAAAGTGAAACTTGAACAAGAGAGACCATTAATTTGGCTTGACCACTGAATACCAAACTTATATCGGCTGTCTGTTTCTTTACATTTTCATATCAATCTTGCACTTAATATAAAAGGCGTCCTTTCCTGGGCTTTGTAACTTGACAGTCGTAAATGAAATCAGAAGCGTTAAAATGGGCCGAAGCGGATAAACACAGCAAGGAAAGGGGCACAAGTCAACGTCAAAATCTTATTTGTAACGTCTTTGGAATTTTGCCTCGGCTGGATTGATTTTGACAGAAGATTGCTGTTACAGAGCAGTATAGAATTGGGCAGTCATTCAAATGATTGTTCAGAATAAAATCAGTAACATCTGCAAAGGTTTTAAATTTCCTACAAAAATACCATTACATAAGTTATGGTGAGTAAAGGTGATGGGGGGGGGACTAAAATTAAGGGGGTACTAGAAGTATTATTATTAAACACTCATCTACAGACACCAGACAAGCCGGAAGGCTTGTTTTTCCCTCAGAAATCTCATGGTGCTGCTGGAACCACAAGGGATTCTGGGTAGGCGCATGCAAATAAGGTCAATTATTACATATAGGCAAAAAGTGATAATTGTTAACCTTATTTGCATGTGCCTACCCAGAATCCCTTGTGGTTCCAGCAGCACCATGAGATTTCTGAGGGAAAATCAAGCCTTCTGGCGTGTCTGGTGTCTGTAGATGAGTGCATAATAATGCTTTTAGTACCTACAAAAATACCATAGCCAGATTGGCAAATGCAAGCCCATAGAGGCTAGCAAACTGTAATATACGGTGGGTAAGATGGCAAAAGTCAGTAAGTGAAGGGCTTTTTCCCCCCCTTCTCAACCCTTATGGAAACCATTCTGCAAACTTTACTTTTAGTATAAGTAATGCTTGCTTAAACATTTTCTTAACCGTAATAAAAAAAAAAAGGTTAGTGTCACGTTAAAATGAATAACTAGAATTAACCTCAGCAGGCAGATCCTTCCACAAGGTTCCCAAAAGCTCTCGTTCTGGATGCTACAAAACTTCTTAGGATTTGTCTCCTGAAGCCATCCTTCTGAAGATGTTCGGTTAACCCGAAGAAAAATGGACCAGGAACTTCATTAAGTGAGACTTCATGGAAAACAAGAGAGCTTTCTGGGAGATCAGTAAGTTCTTCCTTCACGTGGCTTTAAACATCTGGTGGAAACATTGTATCTTGTTCCCTTCCGAACACACCAACCCTCGCAACCTTTCTTCTGCCTGCCGTCATGTCCCATTCCTTCCCAATTAGTCAATCTTCTTTATTCTTTATTCTACTTCCTTCTACTTCTATCATTAACCTAAATAATTTTTGTGGTCCCTATTACACACTTCTCACTAAGAAGTCTCTTCTCTGGATGGTTGATGTCAACAGTTCAACTCAAGTTATTAAAAGAAATACACAAAGAGATGTATTACGATGAAGATTAAAGGGGAAGATTATAATATGCTTTGGGTAGGTAGCATCTAATCAAATTTGTCTCCTGAAGTTCCCCCCTTCCTTTGACAAAGGCTTTCTGAACCAATCAGAACCAATCAGCAACTTAATAACACAGGAGAGATAACTTAATGGGGGTGAATATTCATGCAGATCTTGAATACTTATGCAAATGACAAACAGCTGCCTATCACCTCCATGTTTCACATATACAAACATGGTACAGTAAAATCAGCTGTATTATACCCCAAAAAAGAAAATTAAATTTCACATATATTATGACATAGAAATATTTGCTTGTTTATGTTTCTTGTTTTTAATATCAGAGTAATGATTTGCGTTACTCCTGTTGGGTATTTTGACATATGGGAAATTACATTTTTTTCTGTTTTTTATTTTATTTTTCAGCACATATCATTGATGTTATTCCGTTCCCTTCACATTTAACCCCGTCTTGAGTGAGCGTTGAAGCTTTATCAGCTATCTAACCCGGGGCCAACTCATTAATTATATTTGACAGCTCAAGAAATTATGTTCTGGAGATCTGATCTATAACATAGAGTGCGTTTACACCGAGGGGAAATCGTGTCTAAATACAGAACGTACAGAAATAGCGATTCCAGGTTAAATATTTATCAAACATTACGGGATGCCTGCCGTGTGCTTTTAAGGAAACATAAGTTGAAAATGTTAGCCAATATTTCTGAGCATGGTATTAAACGTAGATACGTCGGCCTTTTACTGTTTATCATTCTGAAGTTATTTTATTAAGTGTACCCATGGGCTGAGCTGTTTTTTTTCTTAAATAAGTTTTTGAGATTTTAATTTTTTGCATCTTAAAAGGTGCTTTTTGTTCATCAATCAGCTTAAAATGACACTCCCGCTATCTTACCTTTAAGAGAAGCTGCAGTTCCAGGGTTGCAGGGGGAACACATCCTCTATGGTCTATGGTTTTGGGCCAGTCATTGCCTGCTTCATGCCAACAACCAATGGCAGTAAAGCCCTCCCATTGAAACCAATGGGAGCTCTTTTTGTGCCTCTTGCTAGACCTCCCCCAGGCAAATAGCGTGGGGGGGGGGGCTAAGTAACAGGGCAAATGTACATGGATATTTTGCAAGGGATATATAAAACAAATAGGGACCACTCCGCTACTAAATGAATTAAAGTATACGATGGCTGGTGTAACACATGGGGTGGGGGGTGGTAATGTGTTACGTTCTAAACGCCTCTGTACCCAAGTGGTTAATCTCTAAAAAACGCAGGAAAATTGGTTTTCTATAATGATCTTTCTGTACTCAACAGGATTGATACATCTCTTTTTTTCCCTATGATATTCCAGAGTTTTGGTTCTCTGAGCTGACGTTTAAGGTCGTTTCGAAGGATCCTTAGTTGTCTCTTGGTGAATCTTCTATTAGGAGGAGCAAGAAAAAAAGCAAGAGACGACATCAACGCGTTTCCACAAAAGCAGCCGAGGATGTTAGAAGGTTTGATGAATTATTGATAGCAGAGAAGTTACCAGGAAAACAAGAAAAACAAAGTGAAGTTGGATGATGAGAGTTCTGCGAGATTTTCCTGCCCGTTGGGTTACGGAGAGACTCTGATTTAACCATCCGGGGAAAACATCTTTTAAACGAGTTTACAGACACAGGTGAGAGAGGCTGAGGGCGACATTATTATTAGAACATAAACGATTTCTGAAGATGTAAACGAAAGTATTGGTGTAGGGCGATACCATTATAAGTTATGGTGAGTAAAGGGGATGGAAACCCTTCAACTTAAAATTAAGGAGGTAGTAGAAGCATTATTATTAAACACTCATCTACAGACACCAGACAAGTCAGAAGGCTTGTTTTTCCCTCAGAAATCTCATGGTGCTGCCACAATCACAAGGGATTCTGGGTAGGCAGATGCAAATAACATCAACAATGATCACCTTTGCCTCTATATCCACTTTAAACATGGATCCCTTGAAAAAGTTTTTTTTTGGAGCCGAGGTGCGTGCTCCTGGGTGCAGCGTTCTGTGCGGGAAGCAGCAGAAGCCAAATATGCTACTGGGTTCCCCCGAAGGGAAAACCCAGATAAACCCCCCCCCCCATGGGAGGGCTGGATTACTCCTTTTGCCTTCCTTTAGGAAGAGAAAGGGGCTACAAGGCTCCCTATCCTCCTCCAGCAAAGACAGGCTGCACTGCTTCACTTCTTGAAAAGAAAAAAAACAAAAGTGCCGGTTCGTAGTGGTAGGACTCGCAAGTGTTCAAAAGCCGTGAAAACCAGCAATAAATTAATGGGCACTCGTGCAAAAAACGAAGTGATTAAAATAAATGAACAAATAAGGGCAGGCCATTTCTGGCCTAGCCAGGTTCAAAAATAATCATCAAATATGTCATGAGGATGACCACCGGTGGCTTGTGCACTCATGATATGCAGCAGCATGCAAAACCGCACATGATGACTCCAGCACCATCAAAGAGCTGAACACAGCAAACCCTCAGAGGACCCTGCTGGTTAAAATTAGCTTATTTTGGGTTCCAATCTCTCCCACGTTATCCTTAACAGGATTTATCCGCATGAGGTTGGGGCACGGGGCTACCAAGAAACACCATTACATAAGTTATGGTGAGTAAAGGTGATAGAAAACCCTTCTACTAAAATTAAGGGGGTAGTAGAAGTATTATTATTATTAAACACTCATCTACAGACACCAGACAAGCCAGAAGTTTTGTTTTTCCTTCAGAAATCTCATGTTGCTGCCACAACCACAAGGGATTCTGGGTAGGCGCATGCAAATAAGATCAATAAGAAGCCAACAGCATGTTAAGCTGCGGAGTTGTAGAATTACAATAGTTATACCTGGGAACACTCCGAGGAGAGCCACTTCTCCAGGTCAACAACGGAATCCTCCGGATTTTTGGAGCCGGATCCTGACACTCCTCGCCCATTTCCCCTGTAAATAGGGGTGCTTCCCATTACATCATCGGGACCTCCCGCCAGCAGGACGTAGGACGTATAGCCGCGTCTCACAAGGGTGGGCTCCAGGTAGCCGGAGCCCAAAAGTTCCTAGATATGACAATGGTTTACCCGGCTTGATACTCCTGAGACTGAGTTTCTGCTCCACATCCTAGCATTCCACCTCTTTTCTTTTTATTGGTACCCCTTCCACCCAACCCAATCTGCCCTACCTGCTCTCCTCAATGCTTGTCCTTCACCCACCTGACCACAGCCAGTTCTACCCTTGCCGTTACCGTTCTGTGCCTTTTTTCCTCTTGCACCATCTGGATTTCTCTCGTCCCTGCAAAACTTTCCTTTTCCATTAATGACTTCATAGAAAATGCTGCATTTAAATTCCCTCACGGTGTAAGTCTCTACTTCTGCTGGGAGGCCGTTCATCTTATCCACCACCCTCTCAGTGACATAAAACTTCTTTACATCCCATCTAACCTTCTCACCCTCTAGTTTTAGATTATGATCTCTTGTTGTAACATTTCTCCTCTGAAATAAGCGTCCCGTTGTTACTTTGTTAAATCCCTTTATGTATTTAAATGTTTCCATCACATCCTCTCTCTCTCTCTCTTCTCTCTCCCCCCAAGCTGGATATATTATGATCCCTTCCTCTTTCCTGATATTTTTTATCCTACAAACCATTCATCATTTTAGTTGCCCCCCTCTGCACGCTCTCCAATATCCTTCTGTGGATGGAGGTCTCCAGGACTGGCCCCCAATACTCTAGGTGACGTCTGCTCAGAGAACCCCCTCCCTCTTCCCGCTACTAACTTTCCATTGTGTTTTCCGATAAAGTAACATCAGCCGCATCAGGCGATATCGTTTGACGCGGGAATAAAGGTGGATTCCTGTATTTCATTCCCACTTCGAGTTTCTGTAGATGTTTTTTTTTTTAATAATGGATGATCAATAAAGAGTTAAACGATCTCCGGGAAACCAATTTCGGTTTACATTTTATTTGTTCGTATCTTTATTACATATTGATTATTTCTTTCATTGGACTCTGTCTTAAGTGGGAATGACCATTCTACTGATCACGCTGCTGATTTTTATTAGGCTTCTGTCTGCTGGTCTAAAGGGCTCTATTTATTAAAGGGGAACGCTCGCCGTCACAGCCTTTAACATAACTCAATACATTTATTAACTTGAGTTATATTTTGTACTTTTTTGTTTTTTTTTCTAGCAGTTTTATTGTTGTGGGAATTTTTCATGTAAAATTAATAATTATACCTTAATATATCTGTGATATGAAGCACAAGTTACCATGTAAATTAGCATCAACAAAAACCTAGTTTTATCTAGTTTTGTTCCCATAAACGCCCTTTATCTGCAGACCTGGAGCCGCCGTCGCTGTCAGTCATGTGATATTTTGGGTGACTTTCCCGGCTCAAACACCACACTGAGCTGATCCTTTATGGCGATGCAAATGAAGTCCATTCCTCCATAGACTTTCATTAGTCAGAGTGTTTGGCTGGGTGATTAAGACTGAGGCATTCTGTTGTTCCCCACAGGCAGTATGATAAGGAGTCGGGGTGTTTAGTAGATCGGGGTTCAGATAACAGAGCGAGAACCTCATACAAATGGCTGATATGCAGCTGCTTGAAAACATTATATTTTGGGGCAAATACTACAATTTTTTTATGAAAGTAAACATCTTTTAAAAAAAAAATCTTTATTTTGGCATTGATTTGACTCTAAATACAACCCTAGCCATACATAAAGGTTCAAAATGGCTTTTATCCATAGGTTCCTAGTAATGGTACAACAAGACAGGAGTCAGGGAAAGGAGAACAAATGTGAGATTATTAGAGCGCATGAGAACATTAAAGGAAGAATTACGAATTTCCTAGTAAATGAGGAATTTAATCTGGAGCCGGCAGACAATTCTCCGGAGGAGACGTTGGAGATTGATTGAGAGAGAGAAGAAAGAACTTCTGTCTTCAGCAGAATTTCTAATGCCGTGAAGGGTAAAAAAAACCATGAAGCATGAAGACTAGCGAGGAGAAGGTGGCAAAAGCCCAGAGGGTATGGATTGGGGTCATTAATACAATAAAATATCAAAATTTCATCCTTGTTTCAAGGATTTTCAGAATTGGTTATTTAATTTTATTAATTAGATGTAATTGACAAAGTAAGTGAATTTTCGGGTAACTTTTTATTGTTTGAAGTTTTTCCACTTGTTTAGTAGTAGTGATTATATTTTTATATATGATTTATAATTATAATTACTTAATTTATCTTTCGTCATTTTAGGTGTATGAGAGCAAATCATATTATTGTTAAATATTAATTTATTAAAACTATAATTAATAATATTTATTATTTTATTATAAATTAAACACACAAAATCATGTTACTTTATATTCTAATATGTAATGAATGTTGAAAAAGTCTCCATTTGCACTAGAATTTGTTAAAGCTTATTTTGTTACTTAATTAGAATCAGAACACATACTATGCAAAGAAAGCGATTCCTGTTAACAACACAATAATGTGATAATAAATTTAGATTTCTGAATTTAAAATGCTAATTATTGTCCGCCGATACGAAAATGTTGGACGCAAAATATTAAAGTAAAGATTTTCATTAAAAAACGATGAATAATGAAATTATTCAGTCTAACAAAGCAAAATCATTGACTTTTTCTTTTTTAAAAGTTTAACCAGTATCTGAAAAATGTAACTATGACATCAGTCCCGTCACTTTCCCTTAAGTAATGCTGCAGAATCCACGATGATGTCATAAGCAGGTTAAGTAATAGAGATAAAAAGTGAAGCAGATTAATGTTATGGGACGAGATAATTTTAAGGTTATTAAACTTATCTTGTTTGGTTAATTACTATATGTTTTCCATATTGGACGCACTTAACACTTAGTCTGCCACTGAGGTGTCAAATAAAGAGCGGGTCTTAAGCATTCGAAGAGACCGCCGCAACCGGCGCAAGACTCAACGGCATCCATGGGAACTTCCCAGGACAGGCCACCCAGAAGCGATGGTAGAAGAGTGAATAATCTGAGACCGGGTCAGGGATAAACGAAGGCATGTAAGCAGGGTGCTGGGATGTATAGCAAGAGGCATTAATAGCCTATAGAATAATGCGATAGGGAAGAGAGAAATTACAGGGAAAAAATACCACATAAATATTTTTGTATTTACGCTAGAATTATTATTTTTAGTTTCCATGTTTCAAAAAATGTCAAAAAAAGTCTGCAAAATCTGAAGGCTGATTCATTTAAATATAATTGCCACTCGTTCCCCATGAAAGCTAATAAATCACTCCGGCCCATTAGCGCTGTACATTCTAATAACGCTATAATCAGGGCGGGCGCTCATTACAACCCCCTAATAACAGAGATATTACTCAGCGATCAGGAAAGGGGGGGGGGTATTTTAAAATCTTACCCAATAGAAGGGGCATCAATTTTTGGACCTAAAAGTTTGGGCATCCCAGAGAGGGCTAAGAAACCAACATCGCCTTCATTCTGCATCCCTTATTAATCATCAGATCCAACATTGTTTCCAAACAGAAACATAGAACCTGCCGGCAGATCGGCCCCACCCGGCCCCCGTCTAGTCGCCCGTTTTTCCTGCTGTAACAACTCAAACCTTAATCAGTCGTTGGTCTCGTCTTAGATTCAGGAGCCATATGCCTATCACATGCATGTTTAATACCCTCACTGTATTACCCTCTACCACTTCTGCCGAAAGGCTGTTCCACTTATCTACCACCCTCCTGGTAAACGAAAATGTCCCCGCTATTTTCTGATCACAGGTTGCTATTGGGTTAATCTAAGTTACTATCCATGTCTGATCGGGAAATCCAGAGCGATTATTCTGTCTCTTTACTTGAAGCTCTTCCAGAAAGCGGAATTCGAACAAAGATACCGTGAGCGTCGCGAACATTGTGTTTTGTACCACTGGAGATTGATGCTTCCCGTCAAAACTTCCCAACCTCTTTAAACCTTTTATACCAAGCAAGAGTCTACAAAAGTCTGCAGACAAACTGACGGCAAGACGAGCTCCGGAAACATCTGATTTGAGACTTAAAAAAATTCAGAAATAGACATATTTTTTTTATTTATTTTATTTTTAGTTCTTTTGCAACTTTCATATATATAGGAGTTCCGAGTTCAATCCAGTAAAGAGATCACACGTCTCGCGTGACAGCGAATGTCATCTTCAACGTGCTTTCTGAGCCCTGTTTTAACACTTGATATATATTTATATAATATATAAATATATATATATACGATCACATCAAAAATCTGAGAATTGCTTGGTTTTGGTTATTCAGAGGGAATTAATTGAGAAATAAACACTTCCCACCAGTTTTATATTCAAAGAAAAAACACATTTGGAGCTTTGATTGAAATGAGGTTTGGATATTTTGTGATGTTCTTGTTGCTGAGGATAATACATTAATTTCCCGTTGCTATGGCAACTACAGCAGAATATTTGATACGTTTAGCAACGAGTTGAAACAAAATATCTCTTTTTTTTTTTTAGCGGAATCTGCGGACAGCGACCGGGCTCGGGGCTCTTTCGGGGGGGGGGGCAATTTTTCGCTCCCCACTTTTGATTAAAGGCACATAGTATGTAATGACTTTCTCGTTTGGCCGGACAAAGTTGCAATAGAATCCCACCGATCCAGAATGCTTCATTGGAGGGGGAGGGGCATTAATACCGCATTCTATTCCCATAGCGAGATTCCAAAAACTTCATAATTTTTTTTTAATATTTTTACTACGTGGCTATATATATATATATATATATATATATATATGTGTGTGAAAATTAAGAAAGCAAACTATCTCACTTTTCTTTAAATACGCAGAAATTCCACTCCTGCGGAGATGTATATTTTTTTTCTCGCGCATGAGACAGGACTTGTCTCTCCTGCCGAAATATCCCGGTTAAGCATCATTTGGTTACCTATCATTAGCGCCCAAACAAATTGTTTACAACCTTCTCGTTAATTCGTTTTTCAGGTTTAGCTGATGGAGCAGAGAACAGCTTGGCAACAAAGTATTAATTGCCAAATGTTAATGACGCTCGTGACATATTAATGGACTCCCCGGCATCTGTTTATGAGCGGGTCTTGTTCATTTTTTTATTTTTTTTTGTTAAACTCTAAAATTAGGAGCATTGCAGTAAAATTGGGTTGAGTTCGCCGTCGTTTCCAGGTTGCAGAGGCTCGGCAGAATGCAGCATTATTATTAAAAGCTAATATATTATAGTAAAAGCCTTCAATTAGTCGTTAGCAATTTGTTGAAACTTCATTGACTCAGTGAATTGCAATATAATTTAAAAGTAATGTTTGGATAAACTTAACCCCTTAATGACAAAGCCCATTATTGTACGGGCTCAAAATGCATTGCTTTCAATGGGTTCAGGGACCACCCATTGTCCTTAAGGGGTTAAAAGGGACACACCAGCCATCGTCAATGCACGTGAAAGCTGAATGGTTGCTTTAGATTTCGGTGTTGTCCCGTTTGGAAAAGACTCGCCAACATGCCAAATGGGTTAACAGGTTTTTTATGTGTTGCACTTGCAGTTCTACATTTCGCCACCAGGGGCCAAACATTAACAAAGATTTTTAGCCATTACTGATATCATAACTGGATCCTTTCTGTACTAAATTTATGTTTTTTTAGGCATTCCTTCTCTGTAAATGTGGTTTAGGCAGAAATGTATAGGACTGGCACCTTCTGGCCCGGGTGGCAAGTAAAGCCGAGTGTCCGCTCGATAAAATACACATCTACATACTAACTCTAAAAGATATACATTTATGCACACGCACACTAACATACTACACACACACACACACTTATCCTAAAATATCCTGACTCTATCATCAGACATTCCTGGATGAGTTTGGGGTGGAAGAACTTGGCCTGCCACACAGGTCCCTGACCTAAACCCCATGGAACACCTCTGGGATGAACCGGAATGGAGATTGCGAGCCGGGCATCTCGTCCAACATCAGCGCCGGACCTCACAGACGCTCTACTGGATGAACGGGCAAAAATCCCACAGAAATGTTGATCTGTAAAGTAAATCATACTTTTTCAGAAATGCTTGTTACTTAACAACGCAAATGAAGAAGTAGGTTATTTCAAAAGAAATCACAAATTAAAGATTATTTTTAAGAAATAGACTAAACCTTGGATTTGGTTTATATTTTAAGGCATTTTAGGCCAATTTAAAGGTAATTTTGCTTATTGGTGCAGTGCATACAGTTGGAGTTAAATAGTTTAATATAGTCATTTATTTTGTCATTCTCAGTTTAGAAATGCCAGTTTATGGCTATTTATCGTTGCTATGGAGACATCAAATGCAATTCCAAGTTTGTGATAATTTGCAGGTTAATACTTTTTTTAAGCTACCTGTCATTTTGTTTGATCAACTCGGCTTGAATGCTACGTTCCAAGATTTAAGATGATCCTACTGAGCTGATTAGTAATGAAGCAAAACCTGTACAAAAAAATAATAATGTAATTGGAAATGTGCATTTTATAATCTTGCTAGTTTTATATCAATAATTTTAGGATTAAATAAAACAAAACGTTATGTGCATTATGACTAAGATGTACAACCTGGTATATTTTGGGGGCAGAAGCTGGTCAGCGGGCAATAATCCTCTGAGCTCATTTAATGATTTTAGGCTGCAGTTCCACATACAGCCACCAGGGTGTCTACAGTTACAAGAACTTTTTGTTTAAGATAAGCCTAAATTACGCCAAAAGACATGTTGACTTTCAACACCCCTATATCATGCATATATTGCTGACCTTATTTGCATACGCCTACCCAGAATCCCTTGTGGTTGTGGCAGCACCATGAGATTTCTGAGGGAAAAACAAGCCTTCTGGCTTGTCTGGTGTCTGTAGATGTTTAATAATACTTCTACTACCCCCTTAATTTTAAGTGGAAGGGTTTGCCATCACCTTTACTCACCATAACTTATGTAATGGTATATATCTAATATAATAAAATATTTTTTATTGTACAATTTTATTATTATTTTATTAATTATTATATTGACTTTTCACATGTTGTGCATAGACATCTGGCTACATATACATTTAAATGTAAAATGAATACATTTCCTAAAATGTATCGCATACCACAACACGGAAAGGTAGCCGAGCGCTTACTACAGTATAGGGGAGAAATCGCTTACCCTTTGTGACCAAATATTCTGGAATTTTCAAATTGTACAAATTAAGCTCCATCATTAGGACTCAACAAAGATTTCGTGCTCAAGCAAACCAAGTGAATATCTTTATTGTGAATTTATGGGTTTTGGTTAATTAACGATGTCCCGATCAATGAACCCCAGGCGTAAGAATTTTGCGATATTAGATTGCGGGCCGACTTTCAAACATTCTTCAAATTCATGTCGTCAGAAGCCTAATTGATAAAATGAACTTTCCATTTAACGGTCAGCAACTGTAAGTTTTTTTTTATCCCTTTGCTAACTTTATGGAAATCATATCCTTTAATCCAGACATAGATAATATAGTTGTCAACTCTGCTGCTTTCTTAATTAATGACCCAAACTGCTTAGCTGTTACCTGGTGCGGCCATACGTAGTGAATTTATTTTACTAGATTTATTCATCCAGGCTGGAATATGCACGCAAGCAAAATTCTGCAAAGCATTCAATTACAGAAGTAATCAAGCCCAGGAATAGATTATGACGGAGGAAAAGTTCAGTGCAGAACAGAGACGAATCATCAATAAAAAATTTAAAAAAAAAAAGGCCAATTAAAAAAAAAAAAATAGTGTTTTAGTAAATTTGAAATGATAATTCCTAAAAAATATGTCAGGCCAAAATTAAAATCTAGTGAGCGTCCAACCTTGCTCAAGGACACCACTGGAATTAAGTACTTAGCTTAAGGAGAAGCTGCAGCTCCATATTAGATTGAGAGTGTATTATAAGTGTGTTTGTGTATTAGCATGAATGTGTGTGTGTGTAAGCATTTGTGTGTGACCATAAATGTGTTTGTGTGTTAGCGTGAATGTGTAAGTGTTTGTGTGATAGCATGAATGTCTATGTGTGTATGAGTGAGTATGAGAGTGTATGTGTAACTGTGTGCGAGGGGCAGTGCGCGTTAGCATGATTGTGTGTGAGTGTTTGTTACCGAGCATGTGTAAGTATGTGTTAGCGTGTATATGTGGGTTAGTGTGAGTGTGTCTGTGCTTACGTCAGCTACAGGAGGGGCAAGGGGTCGATGGGACCACTCGGCTTTACCTTCCACCACGCAATCCAGAAGGTGCTGTTTTTGTCTTAGATTCAGGAGCCATTTGCTTATCCCTTGCATGTTTAATACCCTCATTGTATTACCCTTTACCACTTCTACTGGGAGGCTGTTGGTCTTCTCAACTACTCTCTTAGTAAACCAAAACTCCCTTACATTCCATCTAAGCCTGGCTCTCCTTATTTGAAATAAACGTCTTATGTATTTAAATGTTTCTATCCCATCCCCCTCTCTATTTTCTCTTTTATACATATTATTATAGCCCAAACAGCAAGAACAGAACTACAAATCTCATAACCTTCAAAGAAGGATCCCCTCCATGTATAATCGGGTCGGTTCCTATAGGGAAAAAAAAGTTAGATTTTTTTTTCTTCACTTGGATTCCAGTTAAGGAGCAAATCCAATTAATTTACTGTTCCAATTCACACGACACATTTTCAAGATTGATCTCCCGCGTAATTAGCAAGAAAACCATGAGCAATAGTCAAATTACCATCCAACGCTACGATAGAAAGGCCAAAAGCGAGTGTCATGTTTTCGATGACTGATTTATTCATTGTGATAATGGAGGAGTGCGAAGAATGTGTGGTCAATCAAAGCATCATTCATCTCTGCCTGATTCAGGTGGATTAATGGGAATAAAGTTTCTCCGGTTAGTAGAACTTCTAGACGTCTTTTGTGTTGAATGGAGCTCCTTCAGGTTCGAGATGTCATTAGTAGTGTAATATAGAAACTTGTATGTTCTGCCAAGGAGGGTAAATTAATGTGGGGGTGTACGAGGGTAGGATGAGTACAATAGGGAACATAGCTTGCTCTTGTTTGTTTATAGCATAGAAGTTGACGGCAGATTGGAACCATTCTATTCCGCCTGTCTTTCTAAGAAATGTATCAGTCTCTTCTTAATCTTGGTCTCTTCTCTTAATGACCACCCTTTGAGTAAACAATATGAATATTTTGAAAATACAAAAAAAACCCAACCCAAATGGTTCATTTAAAGTATTTTAGTTATTTCATCCAGAGTCACACTTTATACCCTTTGATACACAGGATTCAAAAAGTTTCAATTTTTGTACCAGGGCTGGTAGTACTTAAAGTAGCCACAGCCACTTATAGCTACATTTGTTGGCTATTAAGAGATGTGCAACACCGGCTCACGTTCCCCAACCATATAGCGGAACAATTCCCAAGAATCGTCCCTCCTCGACGATTCCCCCTACTGCTTTATATATGTGTGGTTGGGATGGAGCTTCATAGAAGAACATGTGAAGGGCGGGGGGTGGAAAGTTCCAGATGGTTCTAGATGTCACTATGAACATAAGGATATCATAACTTTCTTTGGATCTCCCGTAATCAGTTGGGATAACGAGAGCCTTGGACAACCGAAGGACTTCACCAGTATGTCTGATTCTATATGTAGCATCGTCTGATAACACCATCCAACACATTACACATTGGGCTTCAACGACTCCCAGAGAACAAGGTATACGTTGGCTAACTTGTTACATGGCGTTCCATACTGACATTAAATTCCAAGGTGACTTCTCCAAATTGATACATTTCCATTGTTAATATTCTTTTTATATATAAACGTTGCATCTGTTCAGAAAAATATAAGCAATCAAAATGACATAGAAAGGCTTTACCGTTAATACCAATGGAATTTAAGAAAACAGGATAGAAATATCGAACGAGCAAGTAATCATTGCTTTCAAAAGTGTGCTTTAAGTATATTTCCATAAAAAAAGAAAAGGCAAGGCTTCTCTGTATGAAGTTAGCCCTGGAGTTGCTTATGACGCGCTAAAAATGAAGGTCAGGCCATTGAAAGTTGTCCTCATTGATCAAAGCACCAGTGAACGTCGCTACATTTCTTCTATGTCTGTGTCACGGCACATGAGCGCACATCAAGCAAAGAGCTTTATGGTTAATTCCCTCTCCGTGCATAGAAAATCCTCATTAATTTTCAGCCGTTGACATTCCTTCCATGAGAGGTTTGTTCCGTTACAATCTCCGCCAGACCGCCAGCTGACAGGTCCACTCTGCGGATATTTCTGATGAGGAACAAGAGGAGAATGTTCTGCTTGAAAGAACACCTTTTATTTCACATTCCTCTCGAAATCCTCAAGTTATAATTGCGTAATCAGCTCTTTCTTGACAAAGACTCAGGAAAGAATAAAATTAGAGCTCATGAATTAATGTTTGCAGGAAGTTTTGTTATGTGCGGAAACTGGGAAATATTTACTTATTCCCTGGAATGTAGCGTCCGTATCTTGACTTCTTCGCATTCTAATTCTAGCTCTCCCCAGAATACTTACATTAATCATTTCCAATGGAAAAAAGTGACATTTTATTTTGCTTTAGTCAGCCTAATTTTTGAATAAAACAACTTTTTGAAAACTTTTTGGTGAAAAAAATGTAACAAATTTAGTGGAGAGCCTATTATGCCCCACAAATCACTATCAGTGTGGTGACATGGTCTTCTTTCCTCTGGGTGACATGGCCTTCTTTTCTCAGGGTGACACGGTCTTCTTTTCTCAGGGTGACATGGTCTTCTTTTCTCAGGGTGACATGGTCTTTTTTCTGTGGGGACATGGCCTTCCTCTTTTCTTCAGGGTGATCATGGCCTTCTTTTCTCAGGGTGAGCATGGTCTTTCTTTTCTGTGGGTGACATGGCCTTCTTTTTTTTCTCAGGGTGACATTGCCTTCTTTTTCTGGTTCGACATGGCCTTCTTTTTCTCTGGGTGATCAGGGTTTCCTTCCTTTTTCTCAGGGTGACATGTCTTCTTTTCTCTGGGTGTAATGGCCTTCCTTTTTCTTGGGTGACATGGCCTTCTTTTCTCTTTGGGTGACATGGTCTTCTTTGCTTCTGGGTGACATGGTCTTTTTTTTCCCTGGGTGTGAACATGGCCTTGCCTTTTCTCCTGGTGACAATGCTTCTTTTCTCAGGGTGACATGGTCGCTTTCTTTTCTCTGGGTGACCTAGTCTTCTTTCTTCTCTGGGTGACATGGCCTTCTTTTCTCTGGGTTGACATGGTCTTCTTTTTTTCTGGTGACATGTCCCTTCTTTTCTCAGGGGTGACATGGGTCTCTTTCTCTGGGTGACATGGCCTTCTTTTCCTCTGGGTGACATGGCCTTCTTTCTCTGTGGGGGACATGGTCTTTTTTCTCTGGGTGCATGGCCTTCTTTCCTGTGACAATGGTCTTCTTTTCTCAGGGTGAACTGGTCTTCTTTTCTCTGGGTGACATGGTTTTCTTTTCTCTGGGTGTCATGTGTCCCTCTGGGTGACATGGCACTTCTTTTTATCAGGGTGACAATGGTTTTCTTTTCTCTGGTGAGCTGGCCTTCTTTTCTTCTGGGTGTCATGGTCTTCTTTTCTCTGGGTGACATGGTCTTCTTTTCTCTGGGTGACATGGTCTTCTTAAATGTGGGAATAGATTTGTGTAGGTCAAAATTTGTCTAAATACTTGGACTTCCTTGATTTTCAAAGTCAGTAACAATGGTTGTTCACTCTATACGTTCATTAAAAAACCTCCAGGTTCTCTGAAGGTCCAAAGCATTCACCATTTTCTTATGATAATTTCTCACTGTTTTTCTACCCAATATCTAAAATAAAGATATTATATTTAAAATAGCTGCTTACAGGGTATCATGAATATCACCACTGCAGAAGGTATTTTGCACTTTAAGGCCAACAACCTCCTAATGATGTCATGTTACACACCATGCTCACACAACGTGCTCACACACTGCCGCCAGATAGAGTGTCAGATCGGGTATGTATGACCTTTTTGAGTAGACTGATGACTTTGGTGTATGGGGCAGACTAACATAAAAAAACAGGTCTGTAGGTAAAAATCTTGCAATATTTTATTTGCACACTGAAAATCTTCACGAATTACAGAAATTATATCATCAGAATACACTTTAAAAAAATAATCAAAATGCAACTTTTCCCCTCATTTCATTTTTTCAGGCACTGATAAGTTTTTTTTATACCCATCGTATGTCCGAACGGCATTTATTTTGCAATTACTTTAGTTTTCTTACAGAATCAAAACCCCGAATTTAAAAGCTGTTTACATATATATATCTATATATATATAATTTCTTAATAATAATTCCGAAGATTGATGCACAAATTCAATTAAAATCAACAGAAATTTTAAATATTTTGGTATTAATTTGCACGTCACAATGTGTCGTGATATATTCTCTGTATTCACGTGAAAATCAGGAAGCGGTAAAAAATTCGCTACAAGTAACGGAAAACTTACAGCCGTTGAGAAGTCGGCCTTTCGCGATTCGCTCGCCCAACAAGATTCATTGTTAATCGTTAACCGCGCTACGTGACGAAACTCTTGTGTCACTGTTTGAGATATAATCCATGGAGAAACAATTTATTACAAAATAAAACGGTCACTCCAAGGAGTGAGCGCACTCTGAGGCTCTTTAAATATTAACCCCTTAATAGCCAACTGCTCAGATCCGATTGCGGCGACTGGCTAATGGTAGAAAACCGAATGGATCTAGCAACGAAAGCCACTACTTGTCAGGAGGTTAAAAGTATTGTGAATTAAGTCACCTGTATTCAAGCAGGGAATATGAAAGAGTGGGCTTCAGACTGTGTGACTCTGAGAATCTGCTTATTTAGGGTAAAAACCGTTACAATCTACCCATTCACCCTGAGACTCGGGACATATTAACCCTTTACTATGCCATTCCAAAGACTCTATAGCAGTGACTTAATGGTTAATGGTGCCAGCCACGTTGTTCTGAAAGTCCTTATGACCACCAAGACTTATCAGAAGATATTCCGAATTGTCATCTTTATTCAAGCAGAGATCTTGGCTTTGACTAATAAATTTAGGCGCTAAGGAAGGAGGTTGAAATATTAATTACTTGTCTATAAAGAATCCTCAATGAATCAATAAATCGATTTCTCAATTAATATTATAATGGCTTTCACTCTAAGTATTCATGAGTCTCTAAGTGCAAATCATCGGCTTTGTGGATAAAGAGGGTTTTTATGACTACTGACCGTATTTTACTATAAATGAACTTGTCCTGTGAAAGATTGGGCAAATATTCGCAGTCTTTATGTCTGAAATGAACTGGAGGACCCTTATGTTGTATATATTTCTCCTCAATAGCTCTGACATCAATGACAGCGAGGGATCTATGATGTAATAAGCCAGGCATATGATATTTGAAGTAAAAAAAAAACATTAGATATGTGATATTTATCAATCAATTGTAGTCAAATAACAAATCTGATTGGGCGTTATTAAGGATTTCCCAAATGGGTCTGATCTATTGGAAATCCCATGTTTCTATGTAAATACTCACTTTCTTGGATGCCTCCTGTATATAACCGATTGGATATTCCAATTTCCCCTTGAAAATCTGTCACGATCGTGGAAATTGCATGAAAAAACCCAAATAATGTATTATTCACCAAGGAAAATTACTAAGCTAACGGGTTTAGTGAAAATGAGGTTCGCCGTCGTCAAAAGAGGTCCGTTCACAAGCCACAGGAATTCGTCAAAGCCGCAATCAAGCTGAAAATGGGTTCCAACTTGACAAAAATGTTTTGAGTTGTATTGACCAAGAACTCCATTACACCAAGCGAGATGACGGACTCGGCCACCGGTCTGCATGACCAGCCTAACTAATGTTGACCAACTCAGTATTAGTTGATCTCAACCCAACAGCCACTCAACGGGAAACTCCCAATGTCCAACTCTGCTCAGTTGACTGAACTTGGTAGCAAACAGACAGACTTCTGTTGAAGGAGGCTCAGTCGCTCGCTTAAGTTGAGTTACTCAACTTATGACTTGAGCTGAAGTGAATAGATCTGGAAGGGAGTCATTAGTATGTGTCAATTAACGGACGTCCGCGGAAAACGTATGGTCCGCTGTCACAGACGTTTGACGGAGATGTGGAAGTTCAGAGGACATCTGGGCGACTTTGGAATTTTAATCTTAACATTCTAATTTTCCAAAGCGGCATCGCGCGTCTGAACGCTACGGGGATCCGAGAATGTCTCTCAAGCAGCAGTTTGAAGTTGTTAATTCTTCTGGCATGCTAATAAATTGTACAGATGGAAATTTAGATGCAACATACTGGAAAAAAAAAAAAATATAATTTAATTTGCAATTTCATTTTATAGTCAATATCTACCTGCGGTTTTAATGCGAGGAACAGGACCAGAATTGTTACATTAAAGATGATAGACAAACAGGTTTTAAAGCATGTGGGTTATTTAACCCCATATTAACCTTAAATAAGGTGGAATTATGCAGTGTTTTATCTTAAACTGGATAAATAAAATATATATTAAAAAAGGATAGCTTATGAAGTCTTACCGCGCAGAATTAAACGGATTCCGCCAACATACTGAGCTGACAGAGAAAAAAAATAATAGATTTTCAGCTCCATTAATGGAAGGTATAATATTCATTTTTTGGGCTATATATACTATATATATATATATATATTATATATATATATATATATATATATATATATGAAACGATGATCTGCGACATAATTGAATGTACCCAATGCGCATATAATAAAGTGTAAAAGTCAAGGCCGAGTGATAATGGTCAAAGTGTAGAAATAGACGACAATCAACACTTTTCTTTTCTAGGCCGGATCAAATATCTCTCAAAAACTGATTATGAAAATAATTGGTAAAATTGAACTAAATTTGGATTTTTATGCTAAAGCTAGAACGCCGTCAATGACAGCATCAGAGACGGAAGCAGCAGACGAGGGTCGTGTAAGCGTCGGAAGAGACTTTATCCTTCATAAAACCAGCAGAAGGTCATCAACGTAAGGATCGTCCACAAAAGCTATAGATATAGACTTGGAAATGCACTCAATACCTGTCCAGGTAGATAAACCCCTACTGGAAATTCTTCAAGGACTTATTAACCATAGTCAGTGTTCCATGCCTCATTGTACATGTGTCCAAGCCTACGATAAGATAATATATCCATGGATATGAGGACAATTACCTCCTCCGCTGGTGGGACTCGTACCTGGATACAAATGAATGATAACGTTCCATCCCATCAATAAGTAACCATTTTTTTTTGGTAGGATCTCCTTTCCAGTTGTATCAAAGAACCAAATGCAACAAATGCAAAACGTCATCTTTTTAATTGATTATCGTTACATTTGGAGATTGTTCCTGGCTTTTTTTTTTAATGAACTTATTTGTCTAATGGTCTCGTAATGACGTTGGTGAGGAGTACCATCAATGATTGCCTGTTCCAGCACGGATACGTCCATCTTGGTCTAATGAATCGAGGCAGAATAATGAAAGCCAACGGTCCTCGCTTGTCAATTGTACGTGTAATTGGATTTTACCAATGTCCATATAAATTGGATGACCCCTAAAAAAATAAAGAAACCCCTGCAAGCCTACGGCTCTTATTAGCAGGTGGTAGAATTACAACGCCGTCTTCTTCTTCTGGAGCCGGATCGACACTTCAAAGGCAGATATGAACTCAAAGCCATTAGTAATTTCTGTCGTACAGAAGAAAGCTCCGGGGCCCGCAGTCTTAATTATGTTAATCACATCATCTATCTTCATGCAGAAAAGGGAATAATCCTTCCAAGTAATAAGTATGTTGATTATTGTAACCCTGGCTTTTTTTGTCTTGTTTTTTAGTTGTAGAAAGGTCAGATATGTAGTACATCATCATCATCATCATCATCATCATCATCACGGCTCTATCGTTCTTTCTGGATACAGTAAAGTATATGATGCGGGGGGGGGGGTAATAATTTATACTTTGTTTAAACCTGTTACCTTAAAAAGACCTACATATTTTTTTTACAATATTCTCTATTTGACCATAAAAGCAATGCAGAATTATACGGCAGTTCGGCCCCATTCGGCCCCCCGTCTAGTCGCCGTTTCTCCTGCTGTAAAGACTCAAACCTTAATCAGTCGTTGGTCTCGTCTTAGATTCAGGAGCCGTATGTCTATCCCATGCATGTTTAATACCCCTCACTGTATTAACCTCTACCACTTCTGCTGGGAGGCTGTTCCACTTATCTACCACCATCTCAGTGAAGTAAAGCTTCCTTACGTTCCATCTAAGACTCGGACTTATATATAATATATATATATTTTATATATATATTGTTTAGTATTATTTATTGTTTATTATATACAATGTACAAGATAAATGCAAAGATTTTAAGAGTCTCCTGCCATGAAGAAAAGATTTAAACCGACCACAAATAACACAGATGTCCTCTTTTTGGAAAGAAAAATATTTATAAATGACAGTGAGAATGAACGGAACCCTGCGTATCAACAGCAGAATGAGCCACATTTCCCCAGCTGAATGGAGGGATTTCCACTGGTCGTAAAACTTCAAGAGAAAGATCATAATTCTTAGGGAAATGACTTAATTCCTTTAAGCTTCTGACTTCTTTAACTCTTTAGGGGATAGAGCCGTGCAGCAGGCCGACATACGAGCAATAATCATATTATCCCCCGGCTCCTTAATAAATCATCCCGATCAGCTTGTTTTTCTCCTTTATGATTTGCGGTGAACTAAATACTAATTAGTTGTTTAAATGTAGAAAGCAGCTTTGTTTGATGTTGTCGATCCGAATCTGCTTTATTCGCACCTGGGGCAATATTGGCAGGTGTTTACCCTGCACTATTTATATAAATGCCACTTTCTTCCTCATAGAGAGCATTTGCCTTATTATTCAATCAAACAATAAAGGAATCTTATTACCATTTATCCTGCCACCTGCACTAATAAAGGCTTTGGGAGATAGGTGTAGGGGGGGCACATTGCATTAGCAAACAAAGTGTTAATTAACTGGTTACGCTTCTTAACTATCTTCATGCCAGACGGTAACGTGCACAAAAGGTCCAAACAGCAGTTGTTTTCGGTAACTTTAAATTGGAACTCTCACCCTCTTAATAACTTTTCAAAAATATTTTGCTGTTTTCCTTTTAAAAAAAATAAATAAAAACTGTTCTAGTTTTTGCCCCATAATATAATGTTTTCAGGCAGCTGCATATCATGAATATGAGGTTATCGCTCCAATCTATTAAACACCCTGACTACTAATTCGGCCTGAAAGGTAGCTCAGTGAAATGCCTCAGTCTTAATCACCCAGTTGGACACACTGGTTAATGAAAGTCTATGGAGGAACGGACTTCATTAGCATCGCCATAAAGCATCAGCTCAGTGTAGTGCTTGAGCCGGGAAAGTCACCCAAAATATCACATGACTGACAGCAACGGCGGCTCCAGGTCTGCAGATAAAGGGAGTTTATTGGAACAAAATGAGATAAAACCATTTTTTGTCAATGCCTCCTGACATTATTGTATACAGCACTGGGGGGGTTATTACTTTATACAGCGCTGGGGGTTGTATAACTGTATACAGCGCTGGGGGGGGGATAATTACTGTATACCGTACTGGGGGTTATATTACTGCAGGGAACCAATTGCCCTTTTGGGCGGATTAAAAGGGAGATCACTGATCACCAAGCAGAGCCATTATTATTATTATAATAGCGCTACGGGGGACCGTTCTGACTCTCCACAGCTCTCTTCTGCTCGGCACTGTGGGTAATTAAAATGATGTTATGTCCCAGCACCATTATGAACCACCGCATGGTGGTGCTGCCCCAGGTTAGGCCTAGGGTAACTCCAAAGAGAAATACGGCGCTGGTTGCCAGCTGTCCCAGAATCGGGTACCATGAGCGAAAGGAGAGCAGGCGTTCCACCCATGGAACCCGGGCAAAGCGTGACATAAAGCTGCCAAAATGGCGCAGAATATTTAAGTACACCGTCTGCCTCCTTCTTACCCTCTTGTCTTTCCTGGCAAACACACAGATAACTTTCTACGTTTTTTCTTTATTCTTCAGCGGAGCGTCTCTGTTAAAAGACCAGGGGATACAATGTCACGAAACTATATGAGCTTTTCCAAAAGTGAGAAATACAGAAGGATGAACCGCCTAGGAACCTATTCATCAAGACAAGCCAACGTTATTCATAGTGAAGGCAAATGCATTTTCTTATGCTACAGGGAAGTGAATGCCTGTGTTTAACACGCTTGAGTCAACAAAAACCTATTAAGTGTGTTTGGATCTTCAGTGCAGAGTTCACATTTATCATCGGGGCTGGTTTGCCACGGGGAAAATACTGTATGAGTCAATGCCTTCATCTCCAGGTCCCCGAACTTGCTTTGCAGTTACTAGCGGGTCGCTATTACGTTCTGCATGTCACAGACAGACAGTACAAACCAAAGATCTTTATACACTTATATAAATAACTTAAATTAAGGGGGTAGAAGAAGTATTATTATTAAACACTCATCTACAGACACCAGACAAGCCGGACCTCTTACCCGAGTTTTGTCTAAAGACCGTCCTGTGCAGCGGGCGATTACTTTCAAGGGATCCGTGTATAAAGTGGATATAGAGGCAAAGGTGATAATTGACGACCTTATTTGCATGCGCCTACCCAGAATCCCTGTGGCACCAACCATGACGATTTCTGAGGGAAAAACAAGCCCGTCTGGTTGTCTGTAGATGAGTGTTTTAGTAATAATACTTCCTACTACCCTTAATTTAAGTGGAAGGGTTTCCATCACCTTTACATCACCATAACTTATATA